>ONZH01012623.1:0-27643 GCA_900303285.1 Rhinella marina
GCTACTTGGCACACAAGAAGTTCTCTTGCCCTGCGGCTCCTTTACAACAGAAGGCTCTGCAGCAGCTTCAGAAAATGAAAACTTCTGTCAATACAGCTGCAAAGATCGGGGAAGACATAGTGAAGGTGAAAGTAGAGAGACGAAGTCCAGGATCCATTAGTGAGTCCACCCAGTCTATTGCCATGCCCTTCACCTCCATTCCAGACACTAAACCCATTCTGCAGTACCCGACTGCAGCAGAGGCATCTCCATCTTCTACAGCCTCCTGCCCCTACTGCCCTCCAAACGTGGTCATCCGAGGAGACTTGCTTGAACATTTCAGAAGTGTCCATGGTCTGCTCTTGGCAAAAGCCACCCCAGGTCACCGCCTGCAAGGCACATTCATGGAAGTGGTGCTACCTGCACGAGCACAGCCGGGTACAGCATCGGAGGGCAGCTTTGCCCAGTCCACCGGTGTCATCTGCTTCTCCATTGCAAATGCCGAGAGACAATGCAAGCAGCAAGGATGGTTCGTCATCATCCTCTGCCAATGGAAGTCCGGTTTCAAACTCCACTCCACGGCCAGTGTTAACCAGCACCCCCCGTCCTCTGTTGCCCAACTCTCCAGCCCTCCCTCTAAATTCTTTGGTGGAAACTCGAAGAGAAGATGGACTCAGGGCAACCACCCTCACTCTCCTGCCCGGGGATAAAGCAGTGCAGTCTCCGAAGCTCGGCCTGGCCACTCCATTGCCCAATGGCAACCACAGATATTGTCGCCTCTGCAACATCAAATTCAGCAGCCTGTCCACATTCATCGCCCATAAAAAATACTACTGTTCATCGCACGCAGCGGAGCACGTGAAATAACCCGGAACAGAGAGACTTTGCTTGAATTTGTTGCAAAGCATTAGAACCACCTAGCAATTGGGGGACATTGAGGGTGGTTGTGTCCAGGGGCTGAGCCACTTCAATTGCAGCCACAGGATTCAAGAATTATTAGTAAAGGGTCTGCTGTCATATTGACACTTTGAATGAATCTGTGGCACGTTCTGCTTCACAAGACTCTATAGAGAGCACATATCCCAGGAGGAAGGCATGAAGGGGCGCTGCTGCCGCCTGTTGCCCACAGAGGGGACACACAGGTGCACCCACCCATCAGGTGACAAGCAGTACGTTTGTTTCAGTTCCGACGGTGGCACCCACGCATTTCAGAATTAGCACTGTCTGTCACTTGACACTGAAAACCTAGAAAGACTGGTTGGTCCAGATTACGCTCAGAGAACGACGAGTTCCCCGATTCTGAAGCCACATAACTGTTACACAGAATGAAACATTTGCAGATGTGACGATTGTTGTCTTTTACAGGCGGGGGAAGGAATACCTTTTTTAGTAAGTTATTTTTGAGATGTATTTAAAAACTAAAGAAGAAAAATTACTGTTTCTCTTTTTATAGTGAAAAGCTCATACATTTGGGGAAAAAAAAATCTTTGAATGTTCCAGCGGGAAAAATGTTTTATTAGGGGAAGAGGGGGATTTCTAGGACAGTTTTTTAAGGTTTTGTCAAAAAACACACAGAGGACTATGAAAAATGTCATTTGGGGGGATATAAGGCAGAACATGAGCCTGTGGGCCATTGTGTCTGGGATCCAGATTTATCACTGCTTCTCCGATCCCCCAACATTCGTTAAGATTCAACAAGGTCAGTGTGTGTCCCGATACTTGTACGTTGCGACACTGGTTGTCAGGTACTGCAGCATGGCAGGTATTGAATGTCAAGGAATCTTTAATTTTGAAGGGTAAATGGTGTATCCCGGTATAGATGACAGAGGTAGGGCTGCGTTTTGGAATTTTCATAGTTGTCAGAGGGAGTTACGGCACTTACAAGTTTTACAAAGCGCGTGCATCCTATTTCGATCGCCTCATTACACCATCAGAGAGGCCACAGTAATACACAGGAGGGCTGTGTCAAGGTAAAGAACCCCCAGCTTCTGCATCCGCTGCCTCCGTTTTTTTCTTTTTGTATTTTTTACCATGGCCATTATTACGTGACGATAACTGGAAAAAACAAGTTGTGTTTAAAAAGTCAGAATATATTTATATTATATAGAGACTGAGAGCACTGATTTACAAATAAACACCGTTTCTGGTGACTAACGAGTGTGTAATAATGTGTACAGAAAATAAAAGCCGGTGTATATTAGCTCGCCTCGTCCTTGTGTTCATCGAATCTTCTACACAGAATAGGAGAAGCATGTGCAGGCCCCAGAGCTCGAGCAGTTTTTGCAAGTAAAGCATTGAGGCCTCGTGTTAAACGTATTTTTGGTCGCTCAATCCACATATTTCAATGGGGCCCATTGCTACAGTTTTGCGCCGGTCCATAGTATGTCTGCTAACGGAAGGATAATTTACTTGTTCTCTCTTCTCTGTAGCAGACTAACCCAGATATTTCTATGAAGCTTCAAAAAAATGTGCTTACTGGGCTGCATCCTGAGACTTAACACAAGTTGTCATCTAAATCAAGCGAAAGTGGGTTTATGTAGTTAGAAGCCTGAACGAAACGACCACGAAATAATTCTTTATTTTTTCTGGCGATCCCGATGCAGAAACCTGGAATTACAGTTCATCAATCCAGTGTGAAACAAGGTATGAACGGGGGCTTGATGATTCCAAACCGTGGAATGTCATTGCTGCAGTCTGTACCAGAAATACACGCTCAAACCACAAGGAGAGATGAAATCTGTTCTCCTATTCCTCAATCCTGCTATACATAATCCAGTTTCCTTGGAAGTTTTTTTTGCCCACAAAGTATCTTTTATGTGTTGTCTCAGCTATGAATCATACATTATAAAAATGTGGAACAGAAGATCTTACCCACGCTTTTAGTCAGTTCTTTTGCCCACAAAAAATGCACAATCCTTCTCACTCTATTGACAATTCACATGGGGATTTATACACCACGCTTGCACTGCTGGGATCGTTTTACTTATGCCGCCATAACTGCGTCTAGCATTCTTGGGTTTATACAGGGGAGACCCCCTCTGAAACTCACCCGTCCTATCTTGTGCACTGATTTGTAAACAGGAGGACTGGTTCTATTTAGACACAAAGGCGCACATAGGCAGGGTACCATTAGGGTTTGTGTTTAGTAGGAAATAATGGAGAGGCTGACCGTAGGCACAGGCTTAGAAATCACTGGGCCAGTGGGTAGTGATGTTCTGCAGCCTTGAGGCGGATAATTCTCTTATGGGAAGCCGATATTCTCAAATGAGTAGCGGATTGTGTTGTTTGTTGCTTCATGGCGCAATACTTGATCACAAAAGGATTCTTGAAATATTGGAATATTTTTTTGCAGTGATAACGCTTTCGGAGATGTGCCCCCTCATCAGGTAAGTACTGCACATAAAACCTAACATGAAATGCTGGGTTCTTTAATATAACATACAGCAAGGTTTGCCAAAATAGGCAAAAATGATGTTTGGGGGGGGGGGGGCTTACGCATCATAATTGCTAGGTGGACATACACATTAAAGGGATTCTCCCAGGTTCAGGCGTATAAGATACTGACACATTCTTGTATAGCATTAGCGCTCTCATAGTAAATTATGTTATTATTATTTCTTCCTAGAAGCTGTACTCTTGCTTCAAAAAAATCGTTTTTTATTCTATTTAATTACTGTATATAAGGAGCCCAAGGGGATGTCTCTGTGGGCCGTTGGGACCCGGCCACGCCCATAGCACGCCCTTCTCGCTCTTATTCACTTTCCCCTTCATTCCTGTGTTTCTCCTCCTGGTGCGCTAGTAATTTCGCGCATGGCCTCACATTGGACGAAGTACACATGCGCTGGAGACCGCACAGACAAGATTACGCCGCACCAGGAGGAGAACACAGGGATGAAGGGGAGTGAATAATTAGCGAGAGGGCGGTGCTATGCGGCGTGGCCGGGCTCCAACGGCCCACAGGACATCCGCTTGGGCTCCTTATATAAGTAATTATAATATGAATAAAAACGATTTTTTTGAGCAAAGTACAGCTCTAGGAAGAATAATAATAACATATTTACTATGAGAGCGCTAATAGCTATACAGATGTGTCAGTATCTCTATACGCCTGAACCTGGTGACAGAATCCCTTTAAAATATAGAAAGTAGGGCATAAGAATACTAATTATAAATACATTGGTGGTTGCAGTGGTTTGCCATTGAAAAGAAGAGGTTGAGCAGATTGGTAACAGCGATGCGCAAGCAGTGGGGGCATCGCTGGAGGTGGGTCACGTGATCAGGTCCCAAACACGTGACTCGCGCTCCGGCCATGGAGCGTCCCACTGCCAAGCAACGGGGGCGCTAGCAGCAGGAGGGAAGAGATCTTACTGCTCCTAATACACACACACAGGATGCGGGTAGAATCACAAGTGTAATCCAGGAGTATTACAGTATACTGTACAAGGGACTACAGCTCTGAATTCTCCAGAGGAACTAAAAGCTTCAACCGCCCTTTTACAATTTCTCATATCACTGCACCCCAGAATTGTAAGAAATGACAATATATTCCCTATGACAAAAACATTTTTTCTGTTACCTTGCCTCCCCTAAAAAAGTCTGAAATGGTCAAAAACGTCATATGTATCCCAAACAAAACCAATAAAAACTGCAGCTCACCCTAAAAAAAACAAAAAACCGCTCAGTTGACAGAAAAATATAAAAGTTCTGAGTGTCAGAAGAGAGAATTTTAAGGTTAATTTTAAGTAGTAAAATAGAACAAAAACAATGTGAATTTCATTCACTATCACTGTAGTGGCCGCCAGAATAACGTTGTCATGCGCCGTGAATGCTGAAAAACTAAACCCATAAAACAAAGGCAAAATTTTTTATTCCGCTCCACAAGTAAAGTTATTAGAGCGTCTCAAGATATCACATGAACCGTCAGATGGTGATATTAAAAAGTCCAGCTCCTCCCGCAGTAGACGGCTACTGTCGACAAGAAAATAAAGTTATGGCCCTTTCAAGCACAACAGGAAAACGCTGCTGCCAAAAACTGGCTTGGCCCTTAAGGGGTTAAATGGGTCTTCCGAGATTTAAATACTGATGATCTATCCTCAGGACCTGTGGGGGTCTGACACCCGGGACCAAGCCGATCAGCTGTTTGAGAAGGCTCCGGCGCTCTAGCTTGTCCTAGGCCAGTGACGCCACGTTCATCGGTCATGTGGCCTAGGCACAGCTCACCCCATAGAAGAGAATGGGGCTGAACATGATACTAAGCACGGCCCGTCTACAATGTATGGCGCTGTGCATGGTGAGCTGCAAGAAGGCCGCCACGCTCACAGGAGCGCCAGTGTCTCCTCAGACCTGAGGATAAATCATCAGAATAAAAATCTCAGAAAGTGCTTTTAAGGCTCTCACTTTTTTTCTCCGAGAGATCGACCTCCAGCGATCTTTTATTTTTTTGTGCTCCTCACAAAGTGAATTCATTGTAGTCTAAACTAGACTTTTAACAGTTCTTCATAGCACCACTAGGGGGCAGCAGAGACCTACAATTTATTGGCATATCTGCAATGTACAGAAAACCAGTGTGGTACCATCCTAGCCAGACAAATCTGTGTATCTTGTGTAGGAAAAGACAATATATTATGGCAGTGATAAACTGATTCAATTAAAATGACGTCTGTTTTCTGGTACACTAATAAAGGTATCAGTCCTATACGCCCTCGTTTACACATCTGTGTGCTGTCTTGAGTATAGAACAGACACGAACTAAACACACGATGGACCATTAGTCCGCTCAGAGTATAAATGCCTCTTAATAAATAGAAATAAGTCTAAAACTGCAAATCACTGCAAAAATGTGGAGTGCTCCATAATGTGCAACTTTTCAACACCAGAAAGTTGGCACAAATGCAATGATACACATTTCCACCATTGCGTGGTCCTGAGCTGTTTGAAAACTATAACTGCCAGCATTCCTTCACAGCACACGGCGGATAGTAATATTGCCACAGCTCCGTCTGGAGAATGGAAGCCTATAGAAATGCTGATGTAGAGGCCGGGAACATATACATTAGGCACAGATGCAATACTAAAGGCAATGTGTCTTCTGGTGTTCTTCCTATTGGCCACTAGGGGGCAGCCTTCTATCACTCCAGCCAGCAGATTCCAGGAGTAGCCTCCTCTGACATCTACAGCAGGAGTGCAATACTTGTTTTAATGGATGTAGATGGATTTTGTGAAGGATATTCATGTCTGTCCATCTGTGTATTACAAAGCAAGAAACACATGGACCTGTCAGTGATGGCAGACGGGTCACTGTAGTTGAGCTGCCTGACCACCCCATATTGACACCATGTTAAAAGGCGGATTACAACACGGTCACAGAATGCAGCACGCTCGCTCATCTCCCAGCAGGAGCGTACATACCTATATTGACATCCTGATAATACTACAATTATGTCCTATTAGAGCAGCTCAGTATTGTAATAATAATGACGGTATAATTGTATCTATTATTGCTGATTGCATTACGGCGGGATGCGGAGGCGGCATGATATTCCTTGCTTTATTCATTGTTAAATGGCGCCTTTGTCTTCAGATGAATCTGATTATCGACTGCGAGCGCCCTTCTGTGAGGTTTATTGCATCAAGGGCGTCATGGCTCACCGAAATCGTTCCCTTATCACGGTTGTTTATTGGCTTTGGCCTGCATCGGATACTGGTGTAGTAAACAGGGTGGCATTAGTTTAGACCAGTGGTCCTCAACTCCAGTCCTCAGGGCCCACCAGCCGGTCATGTTTTCAGGATTTCCTTAGTATAGAGCAGTGGATATAATTCATGTCAGTGGATCAGGACTTACCACAGGTATACTTTCTATGGGGTATTCCCAAATCCTGCCCGGCAGGTGGGCCCTGAGGACTGGAGTTGGGGTACCCTGGTTTAGACCCCTTCACCAGAAAAACGGCTTTAAAAACTTTAGTCCTTAAAGGGGTACTCCCATCTTGGACAATGGGGGCATATCGCTAGGATATGCCCCCATTGTCTATAGGGTGCGGGTCCAACCGCTGGGACCTGCACCTATATCGAGAACGGGGGTCCCAAAGAGGAGGGCGCACTGTGCATGCGCAGCCGCCCTCCATTTCATTTCTATGGGGCCACCGAAAATTCTGTCGGCTCCATAGAATTAATGGGAGCCAGTCCTCCAGGCTCAAAGCTCCCCCGCTTCCTTCTCGATATAGATGCGGGTCCCAGCGGTGGTGTCCATAAAGGAACCGGCTTTACAGATGAGGCTGTAAGAACACGTCATAGTGATCTGCATTCTTATGATCATGATCCACTCGAATATTCCAAAGATGTGTAAGGGAAACCCTTTCCTGCAGTGCTTTAATAGTATTTTCACTGCAGGTAGGTAGTTTGGGCTCCTTGCGCCATCACTTAGGGTACCATCCATATTATACAGCTAGCACCCTGCTCTCACTGACGAGATCAGATATAACACAGATACTAAAGCTTAAACCCCTCAGATACCACAGTCAAAACTGACTGCGGCATCTTAGACAGAGGGAGGGGGCTCTGTCCTCTAATTGGCACTGCCATGACACAATCACCGGGTGCCAAGTGGTTGTTATGGCAGCTGGAGGACGTCTGAAGCCCCCTAGGCTTGCCATGCTAGTGCCTCTGTAATGTCAGAAGTATTGCAGCAAATCCCTTAAAGAGACTTAATGTAAAAAAAAAAAAGTTTAAAACAATTTTCCAAATTCACATATCTATAAAAAAAACAAAAACAGTAAACCTAATTGTCATGTCTGCAATAATAAAATATCATGTTATTTATCGTACACATTGAGCGCCATTAAAAATTGACAGAATTATTGGAGTTTTTTGTCACCTACCTCCAAAAAAGTGAATTCAAAATGATCAGAAGGCAGTATGCCAAAACAATAGTAATATAAACTATAGTTCGCTCTGAAAAAGACAAGACCTCACACCGCTCCTTTGGCTGATTTGAGGTTTTATTCAATGTCAGCGGCTTCTGTGGAGACAGTGGCAGGCAATGGCGCTAACCGTGCTGCTGCTTGGTAATAATTGTGCTGATTGTTCATCTCTCCAGCCTTACACCACAGCCGAAGAAATTAGTAAATAACCCCAGAATCACCCGAAATCCAACACTGCAGCCGGGGCTACAACCCCATTCAGTTCTGCAGTTTGTGGCTGCACTTGCTACTTAGGGATCTTTGTTCACCGTGTGGCTCCGGCACACAACCGTTGTTTTTGTCCGCATCAGACCCGCATCGGATGGAGACCCATTCACGGCTCCGCAGCCCCACAAAAAATACATGTCCTATATTTGTGCATATTATGGAGAAGAATAGATCAGTTCTATAGAGGAACAGACATTCCGTTCTGCAAAATGCGGAACGCACAAGCCAGTATCTGTGTTTTACCGATCAACATTTTGCGGACAGAAAAAACGGCTACAGCAGTGTGCATGAGCCCTAAAGGAGATTACTATAGACTCATCTGCAGCATATAGAAAGGCCTTACCCATGAAAGACGGACACAAACCACAGGTTGAGGAGACTACACCTTTAAATCACAAATTCAGCTCATCTACATCTGTGTGTAGAAATGGATGTGGGCCCCTGCAGCGTAGATTTACAGGAGGTGCTTATGAGATTGGGGAAAACAAATCTCTTCCCAATTCGGGGAATTGCATCAATCGCAGGGACAAATGTCACTGGATGAATCATGTTCTCGACTTCCCTCCAAAGGCAGGCACTGCTCTCTTTTATCTGCAGCGCTCGGCTCCTTCATCTCTCTCCTCTTAAGCGAGCATACATTGCATGGAGGCGAGACATGAAACATTTATGTTTTTTAAAGATTGGCAAGTACAGCAAATGTTATCAGAAAATGGTCTGATCGTCCATGTTACACGAGCAGTCCAGCCACCAGAGAGAAGATCATTGGGTCACGACTTGCCAACCTGTTAGGACGCAGAATCAGTTAGAGATTTGCTTTGCAATTTATGTGAATCAAAGATGAAAGAGATTCATTGTATTCTATGGACTGGCTAAAATGCAAATTGGGGAATTAGGTGAAATGTAGCAGGTAAATAAAGCTTGAAGGGATTTGTCCGGGACTTCAGATATTGATGACCTATCTTCAGGATAAGTCATCAATATCAGATAGTGTTATCAGCTGTTTGAAGAGGTTGTGGTGCTCAAGTGCCGCTTCCTCTTCAAAATTACCTGCACATCGTCTCCTTTGTAGATGCAGCTCAGTGTAACTACAACTGCTCGGCCCATTGAAGTGATATATTCCATATGTGGCGTAAACTATTACAATGTAATCCAGTCTAGACAATCCTCTGTGAGGTAAATACATCGGCAGCACATTTCACTCCCCTTTCCTGTTTGCTACAATGTGTCAGAGCTGGTAGAATGTATCAAACTGGAGTCCAGGTTATTAATCTGAAAGAGAATTGTCTAGACTGGATACTGTCTATAGACTGGGAGTTAGATATTGCTAAGGCTTCTTTCACATCTGCGTTTTTGCTGGATCCATCAGAGGATCAGCAAAAACACATCCATTCAATAATACAACCGTCTGCATCCGTTCAGAACGGATCCAGTTGTACTATTTCCATAATGAACAAGACGGATCCGTCAATAAAACCATTGTATGTCAACAAGGAAGATCCTTTTTTATTGTGTCCGAAAAAACGCATCTGTCTCCATTGACTTTCATTGTGTTTCATGACAGATCCGTCTGGCTCAGTATCCCATGCTTGCAGCGTTTGTGTGTGCGTCATGGGAACACAGCAAATAAGTTCGTTCAGTTTTGTCCCCATTGAAAATGAATGGGAGAAAACTAAAGCATTTTGCTGCAGTTTTTGAGATCCTGTGACGAATCTCAAAACGGTTTCAGCAAAACACAGATGTGAAAGAGCCTATCCTTGACCCCTCTCCCCTTTCCTGTGAGTGGTTTTGGCAGCCTCTCCATCGACAAGTGCAGAACCCAGATCTGGCGTCCTGTCACTCAGCTCCCATTCACTTGAATGTTACCTGACATGGCCACTACACAGTTCCATCCACTGTACAGTTTCTTGTACCAGCAGCTGCCCAAAACCGCTGATCGGCAGAGCTGCCAGCAGTCAGACCCCCACCAATCTGATATTGATGACCTGAGGATAGGTAATCAATACCTAAGCCAGAAAAGTCCTATCACCGTTTCTGTAGATGAAGCTGCATGGTAGTGGACCCAGGTAGGATGTAAAGAGGTTCGACAAGCAGCATAAACTTGGGTTCAGCATCAGTGATCGCTCCACAACCTGACAAAATCTACTGATATAAAGTGATAGAAGAGCGGGAAGAACTTGTTTTAGTGATTGTCATGTGTGACCATTGGCAGATTTCAGGAGTACAGCTAAAGATGCTGCACTATAACAAGCCTGAGCCGGTGACACATCCCAGATCAATCGGCCACTGCTGGAATAACACCCCCTCCCCCGCTACCTGGAGAGAAAACAAGAACAAAAAAAGAAATTGTTTGAAAATGAGAATTCTGGAGGTTTGAGCGGCAGAAGATAAAAATCCACTTCAAGTGACGACCAAGAGACTGAAATAAAACCAAAACATGAATCTATTTATTCCAATGATCCTGCCGTGTTATAACTGGCGGCAAAACTGAAATTTCAAACTTTTTACCTGAACATGAGGAAAGTCTACATAAGTAAAGTAAATCTGAATCCTCGCCCCCCGGGTGCAACGAGGCCTAGCTACACCTCTGTTTGAGGCCAGGGGCAGGGGTGCACCTAGTCTTTCTGCCGCCTGAGGCAAAAACTGAAAAGCCCCCCCCCCCATGCCAAATTCTCAACCTAACCCCTTCCCTCCAGCCCTATTGTTGGTACACACTGCCCTAAAAAATAGCTCCCCATCAAATGGGTCCCCTGACATTAATAGTATAAACATAATGTCCCACAAAAATAATTGTGCTAAGCTGATAGTGTGCCAGGGTGCCCCAACAGTAATAGTGCACCCCAAAGTCCCACCAATAGAAATGCTTCCCAGAGCACATAGTATTAAAGGGGTTATCCTATGAAAAATATTAAAATGAAAATCCTACATTATATAGAACGTGACAATTTCTTTCTAACAAAATTAGAACCAGCCCTGCACCTCACATGGGTCCAGAGATCTCCCCATTCATTGCTCAGATAGATTTATATCATGCACATAGCTCAGGGGGTGTGCCCATTCTGCTGCCGGTCAGGGGGTGTGCCCATTCTGCTGCAGCTCAGGGGGTGTGCCCATTCTGCTGCAGCTCAGGGGGTGTGCCCATTCTGCTGCAGCTCAGGGGGTGTGCCCATTCTGCTGCAGCTCAGGGGGTGTGTCCATGCTCTCCCTATCACAGCTTAGGAGGCAGTTGAAAGATGAAACTGAGCATGTGCGGCCTTCTTAATCAGCTGGTCAAAGAAATTTTTCTGTGGAATGATTGGGTCTGAAGCCAGATTGTAGCTGATCAAAGATTGAGTGGGACAAGAGGTGGAAGGACAGTTCCAGATGGACATGTTGTTCTAGAAGTTTAGATGCAAATAGGAATGGTGATATGGGGTGATAAAGAGGATGGATCTGGGGATGGCTTCTTGGGTATGGGTGTGATGGTTGCAGATACTTTTCTTTTTAGTAGTTTCTATATTTTGTATATTTTTATTCATTTGCCTTAGTTTTATGCCAGTGACCAGATCTTAATGCCATGACTTGATTATGAGACAGGGTGCCCCATGATTACATTTTTGTTAATTTGCCGTTAAATTTCGGTTTCTTCTCATCAGGTGCAATAAGTGGAAATCAAAATAACAGCGAGGAGCATATGTAACACCATGAGGTAACTGGTCTGTATGGAGAGTAAAATCATGATATGTGGTGCCACTTTGTCTCCCATTCTCCATCCTCAGCATTTGACACCATGAATGGGGTAGAAGGTATTTGAGGGATGTATATTAAATGATCTTTATTATGACCCAAATATGATATATTTTTGGGGGTACCATGTATCAGGGGATTTAATTCTTGACTCATTTGCCTGGGCCCCTGAGAGTAGTACCACCTGTAGAACCCAGAGGGAAAAGGTATGTACCAAGAGACTAGCGCAAAAGACGCAAGGAACAGAGAGATGAAAACTAAACAATATCCATAGTGAACCAGTACTCAAGAGTCACAGCCTCATTCCTGACAGCCCTATGTCTGGGGGGATGGGCAGCTCTATGTGGGGGTCCCTTTATTCTGTCTTACACCCAGTTACACCATGTAATAGTAGAAAATACATATTAACAACAATCACTGCTAATTATCATTAATTAGATAGACAATCAGTTCTGTACTTTTCCAGTTAAAAGCTTGTGTGGAGGAAAATGTAATCCGCCCTGATCGCAGTGGAGAAATATTATAACGTGACATTTTCTTCCTATGTGAAGCTTTCAGAAATAATCCTGGAGATTGCAGCAGCCTTTGAATGAGCTCTGGAGCATTGTGTGGGCCTGGGTACCTTCGATAAGAGGGTCTCCCCGCTGCCTCCGGCTCTTGTACCTGGGCTCAGGCTGTGGAGGGCACGGACCAGAACTGTTCTGATTACTGTGCATTATGGAAACGTTGTTGCAAGATCTAATGTAACAAAGAACAAAAAGAACACAATGTCCAGCACTTCTCCTAATCAGCCCTACATGGCCCTGCAAGCATAAGAGATCGTGGGGGCCAAGAATAGAGCCCTTATGTATCTGAACGCCTATGGACTGGCTGCTGCCAATCTGCCCAGAACATTCAAAGATGTAATAAGAAAACTAGAAGTTAGTGTCACCAAACAGATAAAAAGAATTCCTAATTCCTGACATCACATCTGTAGTCCATCAATTACCTTGCAAATACCCCCTGAAAAGGGATGTTTGGGCACTGGCAAAGGACAACGTGGTCCGTTTGGGTGTCACCATGCCCCCCTGTTGCTGAAAACCCTCTCCGAGATTATACTGGAGGCTGGACAAGAAAGAATTAAGAGGGCGTGCTGTCCCAGTTCAGGCCATTGTTCAAGAAATCCATGGGGTCAGGTAACTGGGTATAAGACAGAGACAGGCCAGAGTGTAGGTAGACCTGAACCTGGGCATTGAGGCAGGAGCTGTCGGCTTGTTGACTGACCTCAGCTGTGCGTGGCACATGAGAAAACTGCTCCACAATGTTGAGGAGACTGAAATGGCTGCTGTGGCTTCTGCTGCTCACAGAGGCGGGAGGGCAGAGTGACTCTGCGGGGGGCAGAGAGAGGCTTCCCATTCAGACACGCTGGCGGCACACTGAGTACATGGTGTTTCCTGGTAATAGCGTAATTTGTCCTTCCTTTCTACCAGAGCCAAAACATTCTTCCATTTTGCCTTAGTAGCATGACTATCCTAATCTGTATGCAGTAAGCTAGCTATAAATCAGTATGTAGTGAGCTCCCTCTAGTGGTGACTGTATAATCTGTATGTAGTGAGCTCCCTCTAGTGGTGGCTGTATAATCTGTATGTAGTGAGCTCCCTCTAGTGGTGGCTGTATAATCTGTATGTAGTGTGAGCTCCCTCTAGTGGTGGCTGTTATAATCTGTATGTAGTGAGCTCCCTCTAGTGGTGGCTGTATAATCTGTATGTAGTGAGCTCCCTCTAGTGGTGGCTGTATAATCTGTATGTAGTGAGCTCCCTCTAGTGGCTGTTATAATCTGTATGTAGTGAGCTGTATGCTGTATCTGTATGTAGTGAGCTCTCCCCTCTAGTGGTGGCTGTATAATCTGTATGTAGTGAGCTCCCTCTAGTGGTGGCTGTATAATCTGTATGTAGTGAGCTCCCTCTAGTGGTGGCTGTATAATCTGTATGTAGTGAGCTCCCTCTAGTGGTGGCTGTATAATCTGTATGTAGTGAGCTCCCTCTAGTGGTGGCTGTATATCTGTATGTAGTGAGCTCCCTCTAGTGGTGGCTGTATAATCTGTATGTAGTGAGCTCCCTCTAGTGGTGACTGTATAATCTGTATGTAGTGAGCTCCCTCTAGTGGTGGCTGTATAATCTGTATGTAGTGAGCTCCCTCTAGTGGTGGCTGTATAATCTGTATGTAGTGAGCTCCCTCTAGTGGTGGCTGTATAATCTGTATGTAGTGAGCTCCTCTAGTGGTGGCTGTATAATCTGTATGTAGTGAGCTCCCTCTAGTGGTGGCTGTATAATCTGTATGTAGTGAGCTCCTCTAGTGGTGGTGACTGTATAATCTGTATGTAGTGAGCTCCCTCTAGTGGTGGCTGTATAATCTGTATGTAGTGAGCTCCCTCTAGTGGTGGCTGTATAATCTGTATGTAGTGAGCTCCTCTCTAGTGGTGGCTGTATGATCTGTATGTAGTGAGCTCCCTCTAGTGGTGACTGTATAATCTGTGTATGTAGTGAGCTCCCTCTAGTGGTGACTGTATAATCTGTGTATGTAGTGAGCTCCCTCTAGTGGTGGCTGTATGTATCTGTATGTAGTGAGCTCCCTCTAGTGGTGACTGTATAATCTGTATGTAGTGAGCTCCCCTCTAGTGGTGGCTGTATAATCTGTATGTAGTGAGCTCCCTCTAGTGGTGGCTGTATTATCTGTATGTAGTGAGCTCCCTCTAGTGGTGACTGTATAATCTGTATGTAGTGAGCTCCCTCTAGTGGTGGCTGTATAATCTGTATGTAGTGAGCTCCCTCTAGTGGTGACTGTATAATCTGTATGTAGTGAGCTCCCTCTAGTGGTGGCTGTATGATCTGTATGTAGTGAGCTCCCTCTAGTGGTGACTGTATAATCTGTATGTAGTGAGCTCCCTCTAGTGGTGACTGTATAATCTGTATGTAGTCTCTCCCTCTAGTGTGGCTGTATAATCTGTATGTAGTGAGCTCCCTCTAGTGGTGACTGTATAATCTGTATGTAGTGAGCTCCCTCTAGTGGTGGCTGTATAATCTGTATGTAGTGAGCTCCTCTAGTGTGGCTGTATAATCTGTATGTAGTATGTAGCTCCCTCTAGTGGTGACTGTATAATCTGTATGTAGTGAGCTCCCTCTAGTGGTGGCTGTATAATCTGTATGTAGTGAGCTCCTCTAGTGGTGGCTGTATAATCTGTATGTAGTATGAGCTCCCTCTAGTGATGGCTGTATAATCTGTATGTAGTGAGCTCCCTCTAGTGGTGGCTGTATAATCTGTATGTAGTGAGCTCCCTCTAGTGGTGGCTGTATAATCTGTATGTAGTGAGCTCCCTCTAGTGGTGGCTGTATAATCTGTATGTAGTGAGCTCCCTCTAGTGGTGGCTGTATAATCTGTATGTAGTGAGCTCCCTCTAGTGGTGGCTGTATAATCTATCTGTATGTAGTGAGCTCCCTCTAGTGGTGGCTGTTATAATCTGTATGTAGTGAGCTCCCTCTAGTGGTGGCTGTATAATCTGTATGTAGTGAGCTCCCTCTAGTGGTGTTTTAAATTTGAGATTTCCAGGGGCCTGGGAATAAAATAACCCTGCACCAAGGGAGGTTAAGTTTTTTTGGGAATCTATCTGTAATGGAGAAAATTAAGAAGTTCAGGGAGATGATGCATGAGAACTGGTGGCAGATTTCTATTAGGAGGATTCTGGTCCAGGGGCGGCCCATTATACTCAGCTCTTCCATATAGGCACAGCCCGGAGGCTCTTCACCTCTGTTCTCTATGACATTATCTCCTCTCACAGAGCACATAACATAAAGAAGCTCAGGTTTACAAAGGCAACTGCTTAAATAGGAATCCCATAATACAGCAGTGTGAAAACCCATATGGAAAGCAATTCAGTAATGTTGCCAAATCAGAGTTTAAGTTAGAGTTACACCATAACTACTCTGTTTGGGGGGAGGGGTTGGGTGCACACTGTGACTGTCAGAAAACAATATGAGTGGACTGGTTGAGATTTTGTATCCACCTGCATCCATTAATGAAGTAAAGCAGTAAAATATAATGGACCGCTTATAAGATATGCACCAATAGATCCAGAAACAACCGACGCTGCATATCCTCCAGGCCCCTCCCCCTCACTGAGGCCCCTCCTCCTTATACCTAATAATATTTCTATATAAGCAATTCCAAACTGCTAATTATATTTAATGGCTTTAAGCAAGCAGTGGTATGCCCCTCCAACACTCAGATGTCGGCTGTCAGTGAATGGAAACATTCTAGTTTATATCCAGAGACTTAAAACCAGTCCTGTCCTAATACTTCTTATATCTGAGGGTTTCTTACAATCATATCCAGTCTAGACAATCCTCTGTGAGCTAAGTCTCTCCCCTGCCTTGTTACAATGTATCAGTCCAGGTTGTTTACATCACAAAACATTGTTTACACTGGATACAATTGTAACAAGCTTCAGCTGAAGTATTAGGAGCTGGTTCAGCCTCTGGACATAGACAAGAATGTCCCTTTTCACTAACAACAAGCAGAGATCTTGAGAAGGGTAAAGAAAAGGAACACAGATTCTATAATCTATCTATTAGTAATAATCTATTAGACATCTATCCTTCACAGCTGGCTCTGTTCAGCTCAGTCTGATGTAAGATTCTTATCTGTCCAGTTTTGTGCCTTTGTTTCCCTCCAGCGCCTTTGCTGCTGCATTAATCCTATTGCTGAGCTGTAACCTGGTGCCAGTCTCTTGTATTATTTGTCTGTACCCCGCTGTGGCCAGTCTATTGTGTCAGGACAGAAGTGCATTATGCTAAGCTATAAACAGTAATTCTAATGCATTGTGTCTTAGCAGCCGTGTGCCCGGATACACAATGCCCTCCCCTGTCTGGCTCTAGATATTGTGCCAACATGCCCTATGATGTCCTGGAATGCAGCAGCCATCTGATGAAGCCAATGCCCACCACCTAAATAGGCACCAGAATCTCCATTATCTGACACTGTGGGCACTACCTCCCCACAGACAGTATACCAACAGTGCAGTGCCATCTGGCTTCAGTAAAACATGTGCTGTGTGCCCAGCTGTGCCTTACTTAGCCCTGACTGCCGGAGATTTAAGCATTCCTGGAGATTTACATCCTTCATCTTAATAGCAGAACATGAGGACAGTGGCCTCCAGTGGTCACACAAACCACACATTTTATTCCACTATTGGTTTACCATTACTGAGAGCAGCACCAGATTTTACTGTTTGCTTTAGTATATGGTAGAGGGTCAAACTGTAGAGGTGGCCCATGAAGCTGTTCTGGGGCCCCTTGAAAATGAGAGCCCAGGCCTGGTTGGCCCCAACCCATTTGCTATTGAGTGTTAAGGACTCCCCTCAGAACAGGTGTTACTAATCAACAAGATTGGGGGGGGGACAAACCAGCAGGAGACCCTTGAGTCCTGGCCGGTAGTACCCAGCACCACGAGGCAGGGGCTTTCTGCCCCCCATACTCACCTCTGCGGAGTCCAGAGCAGCTGTATAAAGCCACAAACCGCCATTTCCCTCTACAGAGACGTTATTAGATCTCGGCCTCTTTGGGGGAGGGGTAAACCATTGTTATCCGACATTCATAGCAACACAGGTGGTAACCCTCCCGCCCCATGTCATAAAGCCGCAGGTCTCATTGTGCGCAGCGCCAGCGGTCAACGCCATCTGTACGAGTTTTGTTTTGTGTGGCGAATTCAGCCCTCATTAAAATCGATAGGTGCTATGGCAACCGCGACCGCATCAGGTGACCAGATGGGTATTAGCGGAATGGGAAAAATAACCCATTTGTTACTGAATAATCACTACAAGATTAACCCCTGCCTGCCCAATGCCAGTCGATCGTAATCATAGAGAAACTGCAGAGGGAAGGCTACCTTTAGGACGCTACCTCCTGGAGTCAGATATATAGACTCACAGGGGGGAATTTATCATTAGGAAAATATTTGAAGTCAGTTTTGCTTCAGTCTGTGTTGGAGTACTTTCTGCCACATTTATCAAACGTCACAGGTTGTTTGATAAATGTGGCTTGTTCTTAAACCTAACATTTCTGTCTAGAGAAGCTCCTCCACTTTTCCTACTCCATCCTCCTCCTGGAGTGAGATTGCGACTATTTTGCGACTTTTTTTAAAAAGTCGCAATGATAAATCTGGAGTGAAACTCATTAACATGGCTAACCACACCCACTTTTCCACCCATATTACAAACTGGAGTGAGTGGTGTACACATGCAAAAAGTCGCAAAAAAATGCGCAAAAAAGTCGCAAAAGCCCTATCGTGCGACTTTTTGAAGACAGAATTCTGGAGTGAAGGTGTGATAAATCAGGGCCACAGTCTCTTATGTGGATAGGATATTTGTGAATGTAATTCTAGGATGACAGTGTAGACTGACACATGGAGAGAAATAGAGGGGGTGTATGCTTACATCAGAGCAGGGATTTATACCGATGTAGATAGGAGATATCTGTAGGGACGTGCGATGCCCCAGGAGCTGCCTGACTAGGCTCGGACTGGCCACAGGGGTGGCAGGTGAATCCCCCGTGGGCCCCTGAGCAAGTTAGCCCCCTAGTCTCCCACCCCCTGCACAAGTGGCACATAACACAGTAGACGTACTGCTCTATATATATTCAATGTACAGCTCCTCAACCAGCCTATGGTAATATAAAAAGCTTGTAAGATTATTTATTATATTTGAATGTATCCGTACAGTGGCCCCAAAATACATTTTACTTTTGGGCCCTAGAGACCCCAGTCTGACGCTGTGCGTGACGGTCACTTATAAAACACCCAAAGGGACTGTCACCCAGAATTGGGGCTCTCCACGTTCCTATAGATAAGCAGACCTGCCATGTTACCCTCTTTGCACGCTGCTACATACATGTTCTGCACAGATGAAGCAGAGCCGATGGCGTTTCCTGCCTTGGTGACTGTAAGAAGCTTCTCTGGGGTTTGTCGGCGGGGAGGCTCAGCTGTGTGACAGCCACAGGGTAATTGGGAATTAGTGGAAGGTCAGCAGTTCTCTAATATCATTTCTTGGCTGATGACTGGACTCTTCACCCCCCTATGGCTGCAGACGACTTAACCCCTTGTTACAGGGACAACATTAATAACGCCTCATCCACTATCCAGTGTGAAATTCCAAAGGGGAAGCATGTTTTGTAGAAGAAGCATGAATGGCGGGTATGAGGTACGAGGTGCAGGCTGGGGTTAATGGAGTTTTACACTGAAAAGTTTGGCAACTTTCAAATATACCTTGGTGTTTCAATACCATTCTATTTTAAGATCTCTGCTTTCTGTCAGGGACTAGAAATTTTCTAGTTCACATCCAGAGGCCTGAAAACACTTTCGGATCAAATCACAGGTGAGAATTTGTTACAATTGTATCCAGTGTAAACATCCTCCAGACTGATACAATGTATCAGTACAGGTATCAGGACAGGAGCAGAACCTCTGACTCCGTGGACGTGGCCTCCATTCCTGTAGTCACCAGCTCCTGGATATTACATTCAGGCCTCATGCACACGATTGTGTGTTTTGTGATCCACAAACCAACGGATACTGGTCGTTAGCATGCCGCCCTTATTTTCTCCCTTCTGTACAAATGTCCTTGTCCACAAAACAGAATAGGGAATGTTCTGTGTTCTGTCCTTTGTGGGTCGGTGGACATACGGAAGCGGACAGTACACGGTGTGCGGACCAAATTTTTTGAGGCTCCATTGAAATGAAAGATTCTGCATTCGATCCACAAAATATGTCGATCAAATGCAGAAAAAATACACGGTTGTGTGCAGGGACCTTAGTATCGGGACTCCTCGTGGATGCGTCACAGTGTATCAGTCGCAGATTCCCTGCTCGTGTTAAGCATCCTATGGATCGTGGTGGCAGGAGGAGGCACCGCTGATTGATACCTCAGCTGGGGTTTGTTATGTGCTAATCAGCAGCAGCGTCGGCGAGCGCCCCACGTCCCCACAGAGTTTAATTTCAGCCGTGGTCGGGATAATCAGATAACGAGGCAATGGCTGAGACTCCGAGCGCTGAATTAGAGACTAATTAACCATCCCCTGCCAGACGCAACTTCCAGCAGGGCACCAGGAAGCACGAGGCCATGATATATAGGACCAAACACAATGCCAGACCAGCAGACGGGTCAGGAAGGACATTTACTTTAAACAGTCACATGACTAATATGGCTGCCAGCAGGAGAAGGTGCCCAGCTTTCCTGCAGTCCTGAAAAGTCATGTACAGATATGCGATGGGGGATGGGATGTAACATAGCTCCAATTACATTAATGGGACTTAGCTGAAATACCACACACAACCTTTGGGAAAGCGCGGCACTGTATTTAGTCAGATATAACTATAGTGATGTGACAGATAGGAATATCTACAGGATTTGGCGTCACGTCATGGATCCAGCTCTTTTTGCAATGTATTCTGGAGATGTCAACTGTGGAACAAATGCCAATCGCAAAAAGGCATCGAATGCACAGAACAGCACAGAGGATTTCAGGAGAGGAGTATGCTGATTCTGTGGAGGTCACAGGGTGATAGTTACATAGTGGAAGGAGCAGGGTCCCAGCAGCACAGAGGATTTCAGGAGAGGAGTGTGCTGATCTTGTGGAGGTCACAGGATGAGAGTTACATAGAGGAAGGAGCAGGGTCCTCCCGGCAGCACAGAGGATTTCAGGAGAGGAGTGTGCTGATCTTGTGGAGGTCACATGATGAGAGTTACATAGTGGAAGGAGCAGTGTCCTCCCAGCAGCACAGAGGATTTCAAGAGAGGAGTGTGCTGATCTTGTGGAGGTCACAGGGTGAGAGTTACATAGTGGAAGGAGGCAGGGTCCTCCCAGCAGCACAGAGGATTTCAGGAGAGGGGTGTGCTGATCTTGTGGAGGTCACATGATGAGAGTTACATAGTGGAAAGGAGCAGTGTCCTCCCAGCAGCACAGAGGATTTCAAGAGAGGAGTGTGCTGATCTTGTGGAGGTCACAGGGTGATAGTTACATAGAGGAAGGAGCAGGGTCCTCCGGCAGCACAGAGGATTTCAGGAGAGTAATGTGCTGATTCTGTGGAGGTCACAGGATGGGAGTTACGTACTGGAAGGAGCAGGGTCCCAGCAGCACAGAGGATTTCAGGAGAGGAGTGTGCTGATCTTGTGGAGGTCACAGGATGAGCGTTACATAGTGGAAGGAGCAGGGTCCTCCCAGCAGCACAGAGGATTTCAGAGGAGAGAACGCGCAGAGAAGGAAGGGGATTTATCAAACTGGTGTAAAGTAGAACTGGCTCAGTTGCCCATAGCAACCAACAAGATTCTTCCTTTCATTTTTCATAGTTCCTTTGGAAAATGAAAGGTTACTATGGGCAACTAAGCCACTTCTACTTTATACTGGTTTGATAAATCCCCCCTACGTGTTTACAGCCGCCGTTGCTTCTAGATCTTGAATTTTTTTACAATAATGAAATCTCGGTATTTTAGCTTTTCCCTCGATCAGCGCCATAGAATTTATGAGAAGACGGGAGCACAGATCATCAAGTCTCCTTCGTAGAACAATAAGAAAATAAGAGGAGACATTTCTAGACTGGATTAAAAACATCATCGCCATTTAAATGCGCCATACACAGCTCTGCGCAGGTAGAGGAATAATTACCCCCCCCCCCCACGGGAAATGTGAATCTCAGCAAAGATAAAGACGTTATAACTATGTGACATTTCTCACGCGGAAACCACTCGTGGCAGCGATGGCGTCCAATATCCTGTATTCATTGGCCGGGTGCAAATCTGTCACCAGGTGCCAAAGGAAGAAAGAAAAGAATGAAGAAAGAACACAATGAAGGAAGGAAGAAGAAGGGTAGAAATAATTAAGAATAAAATGAAGGTCGGGAAGAAAGAAAGAGGGGAAAAATAGGAACGAAGAAAGGTTGAAATAAGTAAGAATAAAATATGAATCAAAGAAGAAAGGAAGGAAAAAAAAAGAGGAAAAAATGGGGAAGGTAAATAAAGGAAGAAAGGAGGAAAAAGAAGGATGTTTGGAAGAAGGGAAAGGGAGGGAAGAAGAACGGAAAATGGAAGGAGGAAAGGAAGGAGCTCTGAAGAAATGAAAGAATAGAGAAGAAAACGGATGAGAAAAGGAAGGAGGAAAGAATGGAGAGGTAGGAAAAAGGAAAGACATGAAGAAATGAGGAAGAGGGGAGGACAGAAGTAAGAAGGGAAAGATAAAGGAAAAAAGGAATCCAGACCAGAGGGAAAGAAGGAAAGAGGGATGAAAAAGACCAGAAGGCAGAGCGGCGCGCGGCATCTAGCCCTTTCTCTGGTGTGGACCGGAAGTGCCACTGGGTCAGTCGCCATTGGTGGCTGTGGAACATGTGACTACTGGAGTACGGAAATCGGAACGTGTTCGCCATGACTCATCTCAGATTGTGGCCAATACTCATCAAACTGCAGACTGCACAATGGAGTGCGGAGCTCCCTTTAATCCGCGGAGATTCCCGTTAACCCACGGAGCTCCCTGATAACCCGCGGAGCTTTTAACCCGCGGAGCTTAACCCATGGAGCTTCCCTTTAACCCGCGGAGCTCCCTTTAACCTGCAGAACTCCCTTTAGCCCGCGGAGCTTCCCTTTAACCTGCGGAGCTTCCCGTTAACCCGGAGCGTCCCTTTAACCTGCAGAACTCCCCTTTTAACTCGTGGAGCTTCCCTTTAACCTGCGGAGCTTCCCGTTAACCCGGAGCGTCCCTTTAACCTGCAGAACTCCCTTTAGCCCGCGGAGCTTCCTTTAACCCGCGAGAACTTTAACCCTTTAACCCGCGAGCTTTCCCGCGGAGCTTTTAACCCGGGCTTCCCTTTAACCCGCGCGGAGCTCCCCTTTAACCCGCCCTTTAACTTTTAACCCGCTAGAACCCGCTTCCCTTCCCCTTTAACGGAAGCCGCGGAGCTTCCCTTTAACCTGCGGAGCTTCCCTTTAACCCGCGGAGCTTCCCTTTAACCGCTTCGCGAGCTTCCCTTTTAACCTGCAGGAACTCCCTTTTTAACCCGCGGAGCTTCCTTTAACCCGTGGAGCTTCCCTTTAACCCGTGGAGCTTCCCTTCAACCCCGGTGGAGCTTCCCTTTAACCCGGAGCTTCCCTCCCTTCCCTTAACCCGCTTCCTTTAACCCGTTCGGAGCTTTTAACCTTTTAAACCTGCAGAGCTTCCTTTAACCCGTCAGTGGAGCTTCCCTTTAACCTTTCGTGGGAGCTTCCCTTTTAAACTTCCTTTAACCCGCGAGCTTCCCTTTAACCCGCGGAGCTTCCCTTAACCCGCGGAGCTTCCCTTTAACCCGCGGAGCTTCCCTTTAACCCGAGCTTCCCTTTAAACCCGACTTCCTTTCCTTCTTCATTCACTGCAGGTTAATTAGTGATTTTATCACCAGCCACTAAACCCCTTCAATCCTAATTAATGGTGACTACAAACAGCTTCTGAGCAGCGGTGACGGCCCCGGATTTTTAATAAAGCCTTTCATCGTTTCCTTGGCGACCGCCATTTATACGAGATTCGGCGGCGATATTGTTGATGTGTCTTTCAGATTTTTTTTTTCCTCCACTGAAATGAGACATGAATGAAGCTCTCACATTAATGGGATGCGATCCATCACTCCCATCCTCCGCTCCCTGCGATGCTAATCTTTTCTGCTCCTCTACTGTGGAAATAACTCACAATCCAGAAATGCTGACGATCCGGAACAGGGAATTCCAGGAATCCGCTTCTCTATCTTTTATTACATATATTCTTCCGATAATCCAGAAAGTTTTGACAAATCGGCTCCTGGATCTCCATTCACCCCTCATGGCGCCAGTCCTGAGCTTGTACCAAGTGTCCGCGCACAAGGCCTCTCCATACAACTCTACGGAAAGAGGTGAAAGAGAGTCCGATAATTGCTGATGATAGTGGTCCCCTTTGGGTTCCATGAGGCTCTACTGCTGCTACTCGCAAGACTTGTGGTATAGTCTGAGTCAGAACTAGCTGAGGTCTCTAAACTAGGGGGCCTATCTGCCACTGGCAAGTCCATGAAAAAAAGTGCGCCTCTATAATGTCCTTTCTTACGGCGACACACGCTTGAAGTGCTCTTAATTTCTGCCCATTCCCCCGCGTCCATCTGTGCATCCAATTGCAAGGCCATCAGTTTAGGACACGGTAGGTCCATCCCGCCTGCCCAGTGCCTTTATTAACATATATGCGGTGCATTCATGAAGGTATTGACTTGTTGATGGCGGTAGCGGGTGAAGGGGACTCAGGGGGCCCTGAATCTCCAACTGCTGATAGGCTGGTATATGTCTATGCTGCTACGCAAGACTTGTGGTATAGCTGATCCATAGCTGAGGTCTCTAAATGGGTTCTTCCCATCCTGTGCCCGTCACGCTGTCGCCTGCCCATCTGTGCCAATTCCAAGAAGCCATCTTTATAGGTTACAGGTGATAGATAAAGAGCAGGAGTGGGGTACGGTAAGTGCCCTCATATACCTGCATGCTGACAGGTGAAAATGCCAGTCTGAAAAATGCCAGCAATTCCTGTCACCAATAGGAATAGCAGCTCTGGAGCACAAATGGCTGCCCCAACAATGGAAGTACTGAGGCAATGTGACTGGACAGCAGCATTTATACTTCATTACTTAAGTCGACATATAGAAATCCATGTAGAACTAAGCTCCTCCCCTGCTTAACTAGGCCTTACCCCTGAGGATCTCATTAGTTATAAATTAATCATGTGACCTGACCCTCCTTCATGAGTGCAGATAATTTACCTGACTACGCAGAGCTGCTCACATCTTCCTCCTCACTGACATCTATCCTGTATAAAAGCTTGTATTTTATAAATGTCAGTAGTGATGTCATCACCACCAATTATAGAAAGCTCTTCACAGCAGTGACATAATCCGGTATACCCCAGCTCTGCACATCCATGCGACTTCTCTCTCATTAATTCTGATTTCAGGATCTAATTATAGAATTTGCTGCGTCCCACCCCCGGAGCAGCGCTCACTGAGTGAATCGGAAAATACTTCCACAGCAGGATGAGAATTAACGTATAAAGAGACTGGTGCGACTACTGCCATGGTGGCCGCAGCGACCAAATAGAAAATGATATGGTGGAGAAGACAGCATCTCAGCTCTCTCCAGGGGTGGTTCGTTTGCCAAGCTGCTTCATTCCAGGAAATAGCGCCACACCAGTGCATGGGTTATAACTGGTATTGCAGCTCAGGTCCAATGAAGTGAATGAGACCAAATACAAATTGTGCAGAAATGAAGCCAAGTATCCAGAGTATCCTCCTTATGTCCCACACAGAGGACCCGGGCGCTGAGTGCTCGAAATCTGGACCCTTGTCTGGAGTAATAGAGGAGACGGTTTAATGCTGTGTGCACCAGAGACGGGCAGCATACTGCCGAGTATAGGCGACGCTTATCTGCATTATATGAATTCATTACAGAAATTGCTGTAATTAGTCACAACCCGTCGATCTGACTGTCTACAGGCGCCAAGGAGCAAATTGCGCTCTCGGAGCAAAACACGGACGATGCAGTGACAAGTTTGCTTAGGAAATAGGACAGTGCAGATGCTTCAGGGGCCTTCTAGTCACAGAGCTGCAGCCGGCGGCGGGTGTGAGGTCACTGAACACATTAACGCCAGCCGTAAAGTGGCTGATAACAGGAGACGATGGGGGTCATTTACAAAGAGCAGCTATCTATGCCCCGCTATGCCCCACTCTGGGTCTAGATATCCTGCAGCTTGTTGGGTTTTCTCGCCGGTTCGGGACGTGGGCCCCGTGCCCTTTGCAGGTAGGTTGCCACCCAGCTTTCACGGATGATGATAATTGCACAGATGGCAGTGATTCGGAGGTGCTTCCGTTTTCAGTAGAGGCGCTCTGCGACACCGCTCAGTCTCATCCCTTAGGTACAGTCTCTGCAGTGCAGGTGTTTGCTGTCTCACAGCTGCGGCTTTGTGTCATGTCATTTACATACTCGCCACTCTGCGCTTTTATCTTCTGCACTAACAATTACCGCTACTTTCCCAGAAGCCTCTAAGGCTGCACAATTGTATAACACCTCCAGCTTTACCGACACAAATGAGATCCAGACAATGTGGTAAATGAGGAGGATCAGAAATGTAAATTGTGGATGAAAGCAGATGAACACGGCATGTGAGGGGTTAAATGATGGGGTACGGTACGATCGCCAATCCCTGTCATTATGGCCAGGAGCCTGCGGTAACATAAAGCCGGCACCGCTGTATATGGAGGAGCTCACCGCCGCCCGCTCTGGGGGGTCCGACACCTGGGGCCCCCGCAGATCAGCTGTTTGAGAAGCTACCAGATCTCCCATGAGCGCCTTCTCCGTGCAAACCACACACCTCACATTCAAGTGAATGGAGCTGAGCACAAAAGCACAACCGCTATACAAGGTACAGCGCTCATACGAGTACCAATATCTTCTCAAACAGCTGAACGTGGGCGTCCAGGGTGTCAGACCCCCACTGATCAGAAATTGGTGACCGATCCAGATGGCGGGTGATCAGTATCAGAATCTCAGAAAACACCTTTAAGGGGTAATTATAACAAAACGATACCCTGATAGTCTATAAGAGCAGCATTATAGTAGTTCTATTCTTGTACTATAGAGCGGTATTATAGTAGTTATATTCTTGTACATAGGAGGCAGTATTATAGTAGTTATATTCTTGTACATAGGAGCAGTATTATAGTAGTTATATTCTTGTACATAGGAGCAGTATTATAGTAGTTATATTCTTGTACATAGGAGCAGTATTATAGTAGTTATATTCTTGTACATAGGAGCAGTATTATAGTAGTTATATTCTTGTACATAGGAGCAGTATTATAGTAGTTATATTCTTGTACATAGGAAGTCAGTATTAATAGTATTATATTCTTGTACATAGGAGCAGTATTATAGTAGTTATATTCTTGTACATAGAGCAGTATTATAGTAGGAGCAGTTTATAGTAGTTATATTCTTGTACATAGAGCAGTATTTAGTAGTTATATTCTTGTACATAGGAGCAGTATTATAGTAGTTTATTCTTGTAGTAATTATAGTAGTTATATTCTTGTACATAGGAGCAGCGTATAGTAGCAGTATTTAGTAAGTTATATCCCTTGTACATAGGAGGCAGTATTATAGTAGTTATATTCTTGTACATAGGAGCAGTATTATAGTAGTTATATTCTTGTACATAGGAGCAGTATTATAGTAGTTATATTCTTGTACATAGGAGGCAATATTATAGTAGTTATATTCTGTACATAGAGTGAGGTAGTATTATAGTAGTTATATTCTTGTACATAGGAGCAGTATTATAGTAGTTATATTCTTGTACATAGGAGGCGGTATTATAGTAGTTATATTCTTGTACATAGAGGCAGTATTATAGTAGTTATAGTACATAGGGCAGTATCATAGTACGAATAGGCAAGTATTATAGTAGTTATATTCTTGTATACAGTAATAGTATTATAGTAGTTTCTTGTACATAGGTAGGAGGCAGTATTATAGTAATTTATATTCTTGTACATAGGAGGAGCAGTATTATAGTAGTTATATTCTTGTACATAGGAGGCAGTATTATAGTAGTTATTCTTGTAGCATAGGAGGTAAGTAATTATAGTAGTATATATTCTTCGTACATAGGAGCAGTATTATAGTGTTTATCTTGTACATAGGAGGCAGT
>ONZH01012624.1:0-19911 GCA_900303285.1 Rhinella marina
TGCCACCACGAGTGGCCATGGATGGCAGACATATGCGATGTACTGCGTATCTTTGAGGAGTCCCACCAAGAAGGTCAGCAGCGAGGACGCTATAGTGAGCGTAACCATCCCGCTCCTATGCGTCCTTAAAAAATCTCTCATCGCAATAAGGGAGAACGCATTGCACGCAGAGGAGACGGGGATACGAGGAGACGCAACGGAGCTACACAGTCAGACCACACTTTTGTCTGCTTCACGGTGGCAGTTGCAGGAGGATGAGGATGAGGAGGACGACGTGGAGGTGGCTGTGGAAGAGGAGGAGGATGCTGGCGGCGAGGGTAGCAGTCAGGCTGTGTGCGTCCATTGGTTCAGCGCGGATGGGGCGGAGAGGAGGCGGAAGAGGAAGAGGAGGAAATGGCAAGTGATCCTTCTGGTGGGGGCAGTGAGGTCATGCCTATTCAGAGTCTGGCACACATGGCTGACTTCATGCTTTAAGTTTAAGAGGTCTCACCTCTTGGACCTCCACAAAATTTTTAAGAGGTCTCACCTCTTGGGCCTCCACAAAATTTTATCAAAGGTCTCACCTCTTGGGCCTCCACAAAATTTTTAACAGGTCTCACCTCTTGGGCCTCCACAAAATTTTATCAAGGTCTCACCTCTTGGGCCTCCACAAAATTTTTAACAGGTCTCACCTCTTGGGCCTCCACAAAAATTTTATCAAGGTCTCACCTCTTGGGCCTCCACAAAATTTTATCAAGGTCTCACCTCTTGGGCCTCCACAAAATTTTTAACAGGTCTCACCTCTTGGGCCTCCACAAAATTTATCAAGGTCTCACCTCTTGGGCCTCCACAAAATTTTAAAGAGGTCTCACCTCTTGGGCCTAAACAAAATTTTTAACAGGTCTCACCTCTTGGGCCTCCACAAAATTTTCCCATGAGCCTCTGGCCAGCCCACGGCCTCTTCCTGCCTTTGCGGTCCTACGCATCCCTCAACATCCCCACTGCTTTACCTGCTAGACATGACACTGGGCCAGGTCGGGTCACTGACATCTCAAGCGCCAACAATTTGGGCATTTTAAGGCTTCTGCATGTGTTTGAGTTGTTTTTACATTTTAAGAAGACATGTCTGACCACATCTCACACACACACACACAATGACAATTAGGGGTGGGGTCTATTTGCTTTCCCCTTTGCCTATGCCATCTGTGGTTGTCATAGGCAAACGTGATTTTAAGGGGTGCAGAATTTCATCTTCTTTTTTGTCTAGTTTGGCTTGGGGTCCCTGGCAATGTAGAGGAAAGAAGGTTTCCTTGTATGGTCCCACTTTACAGAGAGGTTATATTGTCTTTGGAGTGTATTGTTGAGAGGCTGTGATAGTGGCGTAATAGTGCGACTTGGGCGCGTTATATGCACCCAGACATGCTTCCCCTGCTGTCCCAGTTGCATTCCAGCAGTGTTGGCATCCTTTTCTGAGGATTCAGGGTGGACTTGGTGACCTCCAAGTGGTCGAATTGAGATTTCCAAGTGGCGAGCATTTTTTTCCCATAGACTATAATGGGATTCGATAGTCGGTCGAATAGTCGAATTTCGCGGTCTATTCGAATCGAATTTCGAACTTTCGAATATTTCACTACTCGCTCATCTCTAGTCAACAACACATTTTATAAATGCCTACTTAAAACCACAGTAGTGAACATTCTAGGATATGAAAATCATACACTTCAAACCTTAATTCTTAGTCATAGATATCATCATGGTAAAATTTCAATTATTATCTCTAAAACAAGGGATCTGTCTGTAATGCTCTGAATCTTAAATTTAGTCTAGGGGTAAAGTAATGAGAAGATATGACTCATGATGGTATGTGAGTATTCCTCCATCTCTGCTCCCTGCCAAATGCCAGAAGACTCTATTTATTAGTGAAAAACCTGGGTGTGACCAGTACAACCTAGAAATACAAATAAACCAATAGGAATGCGACATGGTAGTGTAAATCTGGACACTATTAGGATACTATAGTGCAGGAATATCTAAACAGTAATCCCTTCTCCAGATACACCATGTCCCCTCTATTGCCACCAAGTATTGCACCCGAGGTATATTCAAGATTCAATTATGTTAAAAATAATCTTACCATAACAATGTGAATAAAAACCACTAAGGTTCAAAATGTGTAAGTACTAAACTCCCAGGGTTTTTACTGCTATGGTTTTAAAGAAGCTTTAATAAAAATGTGTGACAACTGGATGTGAGCTAAGAGCTAAAGAGCTAACATCTATCAACTTGACTAATATCATTTAGTATAACCTTTGTTCCAGATTTGTAATTAGATTCACTTAATATACAGTTATTGTCAAAAATCTGCTTTGCTGATATGCTTACTGTATCAATAAGCAATTATTTTGAATGCCATTGATATGTTCTTACAGTGAAGTTCCTGTCAGTCATAACATCGAGCTTCACAAATCAGAGGGAACGTTAGAAGGTGAGCAACAGCATTAAGCATCTTTTTTTTCTTCAGAAATGAAAAAGACATTTCAAAGGTCACATTTCTAACCAGAGAAATAATGAAATGTTGCATATTAGGTTGCTAAGCTATAAATTGAACAGTGTAAAAACAGAAGAACAGAGTAGCCTTGCATTTTATCATGAATGCATGCACTGTCTCTGTTCTTGTCATTCATTTTCAAGCAATATCATATGGATTGCTCAATAGAATTTCAAATGTTAAAATTAAAATGACTAAGAGCTATTTTATAAATGTCAGATAAAAATGTTTTTTTTTCTTGGAAATTGCCAAGAAAAAAAAAAAAGATTGAATGCTATTCTAAGTTAATGTTCTTCTTATTGAAGGCAGATAATTACCTCTCATTGTTGATTGGGCAGTTTAACAATCCATACAGCAGGGTGATAATATAATCAGCCTTGCTCTCATGGCCTAATGGAAGCTACTCTCTGAGAATACTGTAAAAAGGAAAATCTCTATGTTTCTTTGAAGAATGCCAGTTTGGCATTTATTTGTTGGCCAAATCTATATTTTGGGGGATGCAGGTTGATGTAGTATAGACCCTAGTTATGTTGATTGCTAAAGTGACTGATGTAACAGTCGATTTAAATTCTAGTTATAGTCCCTGCTCACCTCCCTCCCCAGGACTGCACTAGCAACAGTTAGTAGCTACCGTGGTTGTAGTGATATCAATGTACAGATGTAGCCAATATTTTTTTGACACCAGCCCTACCATGGTGGTCACTTTAACGTGACTTGCTATATTACTGTAGTTTGTGCATGCTGCTATGATTATCAGACTGTTGCATCCTATCAGAAGCCATATGGGGAGAAGAAGTAATCTAAGGTTTGGTAGACGTCAGCACAGTAGATAAGAATGGAGTGGAGGAGCACAGCTGGTGGAAACACTCACCAGTGACTACTGTTAGAGACACAAATTTTTATACACTAGTTAACAGACTAAAATGTCCCTTTAAGGGGTCTCCTAAATCTACAAACACCAATTTATGCATCACTGCAATTTTACAAGCATTACAAGGTTCTACAATTTTATTTTGATGAAAATACATTATCTCATTGCTTGCTAATGTCATGATTGGTAATAGAGATGAGAAAACCAACATTCGTTTTTGGTCCAGTTCGCCGAAATTTTGAAAAAGTTTGGTTCAGATCTGAATCAAATCAGGCTAAACCGAAGTTCCTCCAGTTGCCCTGAAAGTTAGGATATAACATCATCTAGCCTCCTAGGACTCATAATTTGTAGGAAAACCTTTTAACTCTTTGTTTATTTTTTATCTCCCCCCTCGCCAAGTTCTGGAATGCAATAACAGAAAATGATGTCTGATTGACTGTGATATACATAGCTATGGGTAAATGCATGTTTGACGGCGTTAACACACAGCGTGTTTAAAAAAAAAAAAAACGTGCCAGCACGTGTTATGTTTTTTAATATTCCAAAGCTTCGAAAATTTGTCCCTTATCAGAGGCAGATAATGTTTAAACACATGGTGTTATGGGATAAAAAAAATAAATAAAAAAATGGCTTGGGGACCAAACATCCAAAAATTTTGCCTTGAGAGGGTCTGAATACCTGCCCATACAATACGCACAAGTGTTTCTAGTCAGAAGAAAAAGTGGCTCATTGTGAACGAGTCTAAAAAAATGATCCCTTTTAAGTGGGACCAGTAGCAATGCAATGTGGATGTGGAACGGGAATGGTCGGGATAAAGTGGCATGGGGTCACAATAATGGCAGGAGCAGTATAGCATGAAACATACAAGGCTGTCTATAAGTAGTAGTAGCAATAGTAGTAGTGGTAGTGGCGGAAGATGCTTTGCATTAAAGGGATTGTCCCACGAAAAATATTCTACAGTTTTCAAACCAGAACCTGGATCTGAATACTTTTGAAATTGCATGTAATTAAAAATTCTGCATAGCCACTGAGTTATTCAATAAAATGTATCTGTATAGTGCCACTTAATCTCTTATTTCTTTGACCTGCTCACTAAGAAGGCCGCACATGCTCAGTTTCATCTTTCAACTGCCTCCTGAGCTGTGATAAGACACGCCTCCTAAGCTGCAGCAGAAAAGACACTCCCCCTGAGCTGTCAGCTTGATAGAAATCTAGTAGAGCAATGAATGGGGAGATCTCTGGATCCATGTGAGGTACAGGGCTGGTTCTAGCGTTGTTAGAAAAGTATTGTCATGGCCTATATGATGTCTTATTTTCATTTTTTACATTATTTGTGGGATAACCCCTTTAATGGTGGTGGCAGTCGGGTATTAATAGTGAGGAGCAGCAGCTGAGGCAGGGACGATTGCAGCAGCAATCATATGGTACATGTTAGCAGAAAGGAAGCAGCTTGAGGGAGGCAGCAGCAGCCTGACGGAAGATGATGGTCAGCAGGTTTCAGAAGTGGCATGATGGTGGCTATAGCAAGATGGAGGTGACAGCAGCAGCCATATAGAACGTGATGGTAGGCAGCAGGGGTGGACTGGGAACTTAAAGTGGCCCTGGAAAAAATACTAAAGGTGGCCCCATTTTGTAGTTGGGTCCAAATTGATGTAAGGCAGAGCCCGAAATACCATATTGTGACACATTATACCACCTCAACAGAGCTAAATACCACAGTCCATCATAAAGTGCTGCCAGCAGCACAAAATGCATCCCCAAAAACTTCCACTGGCCGGCCATGAGGAGGGTTCAGGTGGCCCCCTGGGCATCAGCCCACCGGGAAATTTCCCTGTAAGGTCCATGGCCAATCCGCCCCTGGTAGGCAGTGGAGATGAGCACAGTTTTCAAAAGTCGGTTCACCGAATTTTCCAAAACTATTTGATCCGAATAAATTTGTGACAAATCGCGTGAAAAAACTGCTACTTCCTGGCTGCAGAGAGCCTGTATAGTGGTTTAAAACACTGTGCCTTGCAGTAACACGCATATGGAGTCTGCTGTGGTAGTGAAAGAATACTGTGAGCCAGTATGACACGCAGATAAGGCGTCACTCTTAGAATCGCTGCACACGTTATGTATTTGGGCAGTTATGGGGCCAAAACTCACCAAATAACTCAAGTGTGAACTCAGCCTTACAGGTCAATGTTAGCGCCAGCTATAAAGAACCATGCAGGGGCCCAAGAACCTACTATAGCGCAAAAGAGCACACTCCTTTTACACCAATTCACTGATTCCACATAGATTTCTACAGAACCTGTTCTATTAAACGCTTATACAAGCAGAGCACCACCCGACAGTGTGGAGATGACAGCGGCAGCAGCATCAAGAGACCACAGAGGGGCACGACGACAGTGTAGAGGTGGAAGTAGCAGTATCAGGAAGCCACAGAGTGGTGCAACGACATTGTGCATGCAGCAATAGCATAAGGAGACAACAGAGTGGCTAAACGACAGTGTAGAGGAAGCAGTGGCAGCAGCTGTAGCATCAGGAGCAGCATACAGAGTGGCACGACGACAGTGTAGAGGTGGCAGAGGCAGCAGCTGTAGCATCAGGAGACCACAGAGTGGTAAGATGACAGTGTAAAGGTGGCAGTGGCAGTAGCTGTGGCATCAGGAGACCACAGAGTGGCACGTCGACAGAGATGGCAAGGGAAAAGTTCCTATCACCACTAATGAATGTGCTGGAGGAATTGATGTAGAACAAGTGTCAACTTTTACCTGCTTGTGACTGTAGAAGGTCTGACAGAGTGGCACGACGACAGTGTGTAGGCGGCAGTGGCAGTAGCATCAGGAGACCACAGAGTGGTACGAGGACAGTGTAGTGGTGGCAGTGGCAGCAGCTGTAGTATCAGGGGACCACTGAGTGGCACGTCAACAGTGTGTAGGTGGCAGTAGCATCAGGAGCAGTGTAGAGAGTGGCATGAAGACAGTGTAGAGGTGGCATTGGCAGTAGCTGTAGTATCAGGAGACCACAGAGTGGTACGATGACAGTGTAGAAGTGGAAGTGGCAGCAGCTGTAGCATCAGGAGACCACAGAGTGGTACGACAACAGTGTGTAGGTGGTAGTAGCATCAGGAGCAGCATACTGGCAGTGGCAGCATCTGTAGCATCAGGAGACCACAGAGTGGCACGACGACAGTGTGTAGGTGGCAGTAGCATCAGGAGCAGCATACAGAGTGGCACGACGACAGTGTAGAGGTGGCAGAGGCAGCAGCTGTAGCATCAGGAGACCACAGAGTGGTAAGATGACAGTGTAAAGGTGGCAGTGGCAGTAGCTGTGGCATCAGGAGACCACAGAGTGGCACGTCGACAGAGATGGCAAGGGAAAAGTTCCTATCACCACTAATGAATGTGCTGGAGGAATTGATGTAGAACAAGTGTAAACCATTGTCAACTTTTACCTGCCTGTGACTGTAGAAGGTCTGACAGAGTGGCACGACGACAGTGTGTAGGCGGCAGTGGCAGTAGCATCAGGAGACCACAGAGTGGTACGAGGACAGTGTAGAGGTGGCAGTGGCAGCAGCTGTAGTATTTTCCGGGGACCACTGAGTGGCACGTCAATAGTGTGTAGGTGGCAGTAGCATCAGGAGCAGTGTAGAGAGTGGCATGAAGACAGTGTAGAGGTGGCATTGGCAGTAGCTGTAGTATCAGGAGACCACAGAGTGGTACGATGACAGTGTAGAAGTGGCAGTGGCAGCAGCTGTAGCATCAGGAGACCACAGAGTGGTACGACGACAGTGTGTAGGTGGTAGTAGCATCAGGAGCAGCATACTGGCAGTGGCAGCATCTGTAGCATCAGGAGACCACAGAGTGGCACGACGACAGTGTGTAGGTGGCAGTAGCATCAGGAGCAGCATAGAGAGTGGAACGACGACAGTGTAGAGTTGGCATTGGCAGTAGCTGTAGTATCAGGGGACCACAGAGTGGTGCGACGACAGTGCAGAGGTGACAGTGGCTGTAGCATCAGTAGACCACAAAGTGGCATGACGACAGTGTGTAGGTGACAGTAGCATCAGGAGCAGCATAGAAAGTAGCACAACAACAGTGTAGAGGTGGCATTGGCAGTAGCTGTAGCTTCAAGAGACCACAGAGTGGCACAACGACAGAGTGTTGGAGTGGTGGGAGCAGCATCATCAGGAGGCCATAGAGTGGCACAACAACAGAGTATGGAAGTGGCAGCAGCAGTAGTAGCAGAACTATGAGGCCACAGAGTGGCACAACGACCGAGTGTGGAAGTTGCAGCAGCAGTAGTAGCAGAATTATGAGGCCACAGAGTAGCGCAACGACAGTGTGGAAGTGGCAGCAGCAGTAGTAGCAGAATTATGAGGGCACAGAGGGGCACAACGACAGAGTGCGGAAGTGGCAGCAGCAGTAGCAGCATCATCAGGAGGCCATAGAGTGGTACAATGACAGAGTGTGGAAGTGGCAGCAGCAGTAGTAACAGAATTATGAGATCACAGAGTGGCACAACGACAGAGTGTTGAAGTGGTGGGAGCAGCATCATCAGGAGGCCATAGAGTGGTACGACGACATTATGGAGGCAGTATCAGCAGCAGCAGACTACAGAGTGGTACGACGACATTATGGAGGCAGTAGCAACAGTAGCAGCAGACTACAGAGTGGCACGACAACAGTGTGGGGAGGTGGGTGGCACTAACATTACCCACTGGCATCAGATTATTTGTTGAGGCAGGTAGCCAGAAGAAACAGGTCTCTAGTCAAGACAGCATGGATGATCTAATCTGATGCATAAGGTATTGGTGGGTGGAAATCCAGGCTGATCCACGCCTGATTTATCCTGACAAAGGCCAGTCTCTCCACATTTTGGGTGGACAGGTGAGTTCTCCTTGGGGTAACTATGGCCCCCGCCGCACTAAACACCCGCTCTGATGCCACACTACTGGCCGGGCAGGACAGCTTTTCCAGAGCAAACTTGGCCATTTGAGGCCACAAATCCAGTTTGCTGCCCAGTAGTCCAGCTGATCTTCAATGATGGGTGGCAGGGTGCTGATGTCATGCTGTTGCCACCATGCTGATGTGGCTGGGGGTGTCTGATGTCATTTGCGATTAATTCAAAGGCCGAGTCAACCATTCAAGGACCGCTGGGTTTCTGTTCAAGACACAACCTCTAGAAAACACCGGGAGCTCAGGCCTCTCAAAGTGACCCCTGCTGCCACTCCCCCTTACTCTGCTGCGACCTGTGCCTGCGCCAGAAACATTAAGGCCTCTGCCACTCACCTGTGCAGGGCCTGTCAATTCTCTGCCTGGCATACTGTTAGATCAAATAAATAGGAAATAAATAAAAAAACACGCTACACAGGGCTGTAATTTTGCCACTCCACCACACAAAGGCTAATGCGTGTTTTTTGCACCACTAATAAATGGCAGAAGGTTTGACAAAATTTAACTTTGGCACTTTAGGCCAAATAAAACTTTTTTTTTTGCCACTAATACATGCTACAAAGGGCTATCACTTTCACACTTCAGCACAGAGCGACTAATACGTTTTTTTGCACCACTAATAAAAGCCAGAAGGTTTGACAATAAATAACTTTGGCGCTGTTGGCCAAATAAAACTTTTGTTTTCACTAATACACGCTACAAAGGGCTGTAATTTTGCCACTCCACCACACAACGGCTAATACGTTTTATTTGCACCACTAATAAACGGCAGAAGGATTGACAAAATTTAACTTTGGCACTGTAGGCCAAATAAAACTTTTTTTTGCCACTAATACACGCTACAAAGGGCTATCACTTTCCCACTTCAGCACAGAGCGACTTATACATTTTTTTGCACCACTAATAAAAGCCAGAAGGTTTGACAATAAATAACTTTGGCGTTGTAGGCCAAATAAAACTTTTTTTTCTCTAATACAAGCTACAAAGGACTGTAATTTAGCCACTCCACCACACAACGGCTAATACGTTTTTTTGCACCACTAATAAACGAAAGAAGGTTTGAGAATAAAAAACTTAGGCGCTGTAGGCCAAGGCGCTGTAGGCCAAGTAGAACTTTTTTTTGCCACTAATACACGTTACAAAGGGCTGTAATTTTCCCTCTTCCGCACAGAGCAACTAATATGTTCTTTTGCACCACTAATAAACGCCAGAGTGTTTGACAAAATTTAACTTTGGCACTGTAGGCCAAATAAAACTTTTTTTGCCACTAATACACGCTACAAAGGGCTGTCATTTTCCCACTTCACCACACAACAGCTAATAAGCCCTTTCTGTTTTCCAACACTAAAACAGCAAAAAAAGGCTGTACTACGTAAATGTAACTACAGCGCAAAAGGGTTAATAACACCCCACTAATCGGAATTACAGAGGCAAACCTGAAATGAGCAGCTGTAATATAGCAATTTTGAATCCCAGTCACTGCACCAACACCCTATTGAACCCTGTTCTGCTTCAATACTTTCCTCCCTATCCTTTCCCTACACTTCTATTGAGCAATATAAACGTTTGATGAGGTTTTCTATTACTTTCCCTAGCGCCTGCAAAAGTCTCTCCCTGCACTAAGTTCACTGGAGAATGAGAGAATCCAAGATGGCTGAGGCTATTTATAGGGCTGTGACATCACAGGGCTGGCTGGCTGCTGATTGGCTGCATGCATGGCATTGTGGGTGATCCCTCCTTCCCACAGTTCCTTGCTCCATGTCCTAACATGTGCAGCCGCCATTTAAGGGAAAAAATACCAATTTGCTACCATGAATTGTCAGGAAATTCGGATTCGGTGCAAATCGAAAAAAAAAATGAAATTCAGATCGAATTCCGCTTCTTCAGCTTCGATTCGCTCATCTCTAGTAGGCTGTTCTCAGCAGTGGCACGATGGAGGAGGAGGCCGCAGCCATACAGAATGTGAATATAGGCAGACACACGGCATTGGCATGATGCAGATGGCAGCTGTACAGAACATGAAGTTAGGCAGTTCGCAGTAGTGGCATGATGGAGGTGGCAGTAAAGGCTGTACAGAATTTCATGGTAGGCAGAAAGACAGCATTGGCATGATGCAGGTGGAAGCATCAGCCATAAAGAATGTGATGGAAAGCAGTTTGCAGCAGTGGCATTTTGGAGGCGGCATGGTGGAGGCGCTGTAAGCAGCGGCAAGCTGCGTACACAGTGTTTCCTGGTAATATCATAATTTGGCCTCCTTTTCTGCCAGAGGAAAACATTCCTCCATTTCGACTTGGCAGCGAGGGTCTAAAAGCATGGCTATGCAGTAACCATCAGACTGCTTGACATGCCTTTCACTGTGCAAGTAAGTGAGCACACAGGTTGCCATTCTGGCCAGCGTGCCCAAGGAACTACTTCTTTCTGGCTCCGCCCCACACTCAGATTATTGGGTTTCTTGGCCTGTGCCATCCACCTCATCGTCCTCTTGCTCCTTGTCCTCATCTTACAGTGGCAGCTTCTCCACCTCATCTTCTTCATTCTCATTTTTATCATCGTCCTCCTCCGCGGCAGATTCCCTTTGCGTGTCCCAACAGCTATAGTGCAACCAGCAAGATATGTCAGCTGCTCTTCTTCCACCGTGAGGCCACAAGGCACCCATTGTTGCTGACCACCTTGTCAAGTTTGAGTCGGCGAGGTGACAACCAGAGGCAGCAGACTCAACTAAAAGGTACGGCAGCATCTGCACTGCCAGCAATTTTGAATTAAGGAATGCTGTAAGGGAGACTGGTGGAAGGAGGGAACTTTTGTTGTAGTAGCTGGATGCCATCTTTGCTTACCTACAGGAACAGGTGATATCTAGGGATGAGCAAACTTGTGTTTTACAAGTTCGGGGTTCGGGTTTTCTTACAATTCCGATATGGATTCCATTACCACAGGCCATAACTGAATTCTATGGCAGAATGCATAATGGAATGCCTTTAAGAGGCATTCCGTTTTGCATTCCGTCATAATAGAAGTCCATGGGCCGCATAACGGATCCGTCTGGTTTCCTTTATACAGGAGTGGACTCTTCTCATTAGAGTGGCTCAGTGGTTAGCACTGGTGCATTGCAGTGCTGGGATCCTAGGTTCGAATCCGACCAAGGAGAACATCTGCATGGAGTTTGTATGTCCTCCCTGTGTTTGCGTGGGTTTCCTCTGGGTACTCCAGTTTCCTCCAAAGACATACTGATAGGGAACTAAGATTGTGAGTGCCATGGGGGACAGCTTGATGCTAATATCTGTAAAGCACTGCGGAATATAATAGCGCTATATAAGTGCATGAAATAAATAAACATTTTACCAGAGGAAAACTACCTAATAATTATGCACACCTTGATATAGGGTCTTGATCTCTTTAGGCCACACCCTCGCTCATTACACAAATACACTTCACCTGACATGCTTCAATCCAATAGGCATTCACATTTGTACAGCTTGGAGTTGGAAAATATGCTTAAAAATGATGATATGGTCAAAATAGTTACTTGCCTAATTGTACACACAGCATATAAGTGAGATGGTGATCTCTTATTACAATACATCTATACATTTATTTGAGCACTCCTACTCAGGAGTGGTGGTGTAATTTTTTTTGGACTTTACTTTTCTGAACTACTTTTACATATTACCTGAAATATAAGAAGGATTGTATGACCTTGAATAGGCAATCAGCTTTATAATTAGTGATTTAGAATTCATCTGTGGAACTTTGATGTGACTTAGGAAGTCAATGCCTTCTTACATGTGGCAGATTATACATTTTTTATCTGGTTATTTAAAATGTAATTTAGCACAGATTGGCTCCTGTTCTTGTTAAATAATGAAGGATGTTTGTCTCATTTTGTCTTCAATTTATGCAAATTGTGACCAAGATTAGGAAAATAGAGTAGTTATATGCTTTAGAAATGATTGGCGCTTATTAGAACATTGATATCAGAGTTGTTATCACCACAGGATGTTTTGTACTTTATTTGATTAGATGCTGGGTATTGTGAACATGAACTTTTTTGAGAATTTATTCTAAAGTAGCAAATCATCTTCACCTCTGCTTCTAAAGCATTAGACTTACAATGCATCTGGAAAGTTTTCAGAATCTTTCGCTTTTTTCACATTTTGTAATGTCGCGGGCTTGTGCTAAAATAACAAAAAATCCAGTTTTCCAGTTTTCCCATCATTCTGCACTCAATACCCCAAAATAACAAAATGAAAACAGAATTTGGAAATCTTTGCTAATTTTTTGAAAAGGAATTATTGCATTTACATAACTATTCAGATCCTTTACTGAGTACTTAGTTGAAGCACCTGTGGCAGCAATTACAGCCTCCAGTCTTCTTGGGTATGATGCTACCAGGTTTGCACACCTGGATTTAGCTATTTTCTGCCATTCTTCTTTGTAGTTCCTCTCAAACTATGTCAGGTTGGATGGAGAACATCAGTGGATACCTATTTTTAGATCTCTCCAGAGATGTTCAAGTACATTCAAGTTATGAATTTCACAAAAGTTCTTCCACCAAACAAAAATGAAAGCTTTTCAGGTATGTTTCCGATGAATCAAGTAAAATGTCCAGAAATTGGGTAGTAGCATTACCAGATATCCATGCCAGAAGTAGTAGTAGTATTAAGTTACAGTTCTCCTTAGCTTTAGAAAGGCACCAGATTATTATTCAAGACACAGAAGAGGAAATTGTCATACTACAAAGAGGTCGTACTACATTTTTTTTCAGACAAGTAAAAACACTCTTACCATTTTTGGAGTATTTTTAAGGAGGAGTATGAAACTAGCAATAATTCAAATATATAATACTTATATATATATATATATATATATATATATATATACTAGCAGAAGGACCCGGCTTCGCCTGGGTATATTTAATCTATTTCATTTAATGTTTCTGTGTGTCACTGCAAAGAGAAGGTCAATGCAGCTGACAGAAGTTGATTTTTACCTTCATTTTTTCAATCCCCATTGGCTGCGGAGAGGGAGGGGGCGTGACCTAACCATGTCAGGGGCATGGTTTAGCGGGACCGTGGGGGGAGTGCTTTTAAGTCCTTCTTTTGAGGGTGGCCTGAATTACAGGTCAATGCATTGGGTAGCAGTGGAAGAAAACATCGCTTTGCATGGGTATATTTAATCTATTTCATTTAATGTTTGTGTTTGTCGTTGCAGAAAGAAAGTCATCCTCCCTTCCACCCATCCCTGCAGCTGACAGAAGTTGATTTTTACCTTTATTTTTTCAATCTCTGTTGGCTGCGGAGTGGGAGAGGGCGTGGCCTGACCGAGTCGGGGGCATGACTTAGCGAGACCTGGGGTGGGGGTTTTAAGTCCTTCTTTTGAGGGTGGCCTAAATTACAGGTCGATGCCATGGTAATTTATGAGGACACACAATGGGTAGCAGTGGAAGAAAACATCTTTTATTACTACTGAACGGTCTTAGTCTAAAATTAGTCTAAAACATCAGTTATATTTATGGTAACTGGAATATCCCATTAACAGTGTCATCCACAGCGCTCTGCCCCTTTAAAGCAGTGAATAGAAATGGCTGGGTTGTTAGTTAACTGAGCTCCTCAGCTGGCTGCTAATTACCTGGCTGTGCTGTTATGGAAACCTGCCCTCCCTGTGTGTGTCTGTGCAGAGAATGGCAGTTGAGGTTTGAAAGCAAAGCTCCTAGGATAATATTGGCTAATGCAGGTCATATTTTGGGAATATCTCGGGAACGGTACGTCCTAGAGAGCTGCGACCTGGTCTAAAATCTTTCCGGACACCTGATGTACCTGTGTGCCGAATTTGGTGAAAATCGGTCTAGTAGTTTGGTCGCACATAGAGAACAGACAGACAGACGGACAGAAACTAATTTTTATAATATTAAGAGATACTTAAGCTCTTGTTCACATCTATGTTGAATCCTCCGTTTGGGACCTCTAACACAGATTCTGTCAAAAAGACTGGACATAAAAGCTTTGCATGCAGGACTTTTCTGTCTGGTCAAAAAGACTAGATCCTGTACGGAAACTGAACGGACTCCATTACAGTCAATGGAGGCTGTTCAGCTCCATTGGTATCAGTTATGTGTATTATATAGCACTGCCATTATTTTTATTGTTCTACTCTAGCGAACCAGAGCAATAAAAATATATACTATAGCGGTCATGTGAACATGTGAGTTATCTATGCAGAGAAACCATTACTAACCTAAATAACCGCTCTCCCCTCCATTCATCCCCCTCCTTCCTAAATAACGTCATCTCCTCCCTCTAGCTCCTCTAACATACAGCCCCATGTAAATAACATCAGTGTCCTTCTTTTAGCTCCTCCAACATACAGCCCCATGTAATTAGCATTATCCCTTCCAACATACGGTCCCATGTAAATACCAGCACTGCCTTCAATCCAGGATAGAGTTCTTGAGTGAATGCAGATCAGAGAGTTTAATATTCTGTATCTGACTTTCCTATACTTTATTACTCAGCTATAATTGTCTGCTCTGCATTTAGTCCAGTTCAGACCCCTCTCAAGGGCTTAGAAACTCCAGGCAGGCACCCTATCCAACATTCCAAATGCCCACTGTTCACCAGGAAGCTGCTTAACCCACCAGGCTACCACTCCGCTAGAAGCATTGATTGAGATCATGACTGCTACACCAGTCTCCCTCCATAATTTCAGAGCAGTGCACCAAATGGTCTGGCAGCGCGCTCAAACTGAGGAATAGGCAGCTTCCTTCATCCTTGGAGCTTTGTTATTGGATAGTTCAGGCACCAGCAGTATTGCTGTGTTGCCTATGTCATTCACAGCCCACACTGCACTCATGATTGGTAGCGAAAAGTCTAACTCGTATTAATACATCTAATATATTTTATAGTGTAAAATATCCTGTACAGGGGTTTATGATGCTTGTGTTATTGTGATCTCTGCATACTCCTCTCAGTGACCGCAAGATGACACTTCTCAGTCTGACACCATGGAGCCAGGGGGCCCAGCATTCCTTCTGCTCCTTCTGCAGTGCCCGGGAGCCAGGAGCACTTAGAAATTGGACATTTGTATATTTCCCCTATGCAAAGTTAAAAACTTCTTACTTTATTTGACCTACAAGGGTTAACGTGCACATTTTATTACTGTGTAACTGCATTTTGTATATGTTTTGATATATACTCTGTTCATTATCACTGTACTTAAATGGCTCTGTGGAAAGGGTTAAATGAATATTGAGAGACTGTTAGAGCTTGGATTATGGAGCTGGTAATTTTCCACTGCTACCATAAGAGAAAAACAGACTTGTTTACCACTATGTTTTGGAGGGAAAAACCCAGACTTGTTTACCACCAAAAATCAGACAGCCTGACCTTTTAACTGTCTGGTTTTAGCTGTTGTTATGTGTGAAAACTTGTTTGTGTCAGAAACACCTGCTGAGTCATTACCATTAACTGCAACATTGTATCTGTTTGTGCTGAGCTTCTCCACTCCACCCCTCCCACTAGAAGGTTCTAGTCTAGCAGACACAGTATATAAGCAGTCAGAGCCCTTAGTGTTGTTGCAGTTAGGGACCAGTGCTTGAAGAGGAGAATCTGACGGACTACTGAGGGACGAGAAGAAGGCAAGGACGGGGATACGCTGCCACAGACCCTGGATCATCAGCCTTGGACCAGGGTACCAGACTTCTGAAGAGAAAGAGGGACAGCTAGCGCAGGCCTTTCCTCAGCACCAAACCCTTCTTCTGCCAGGCAGGAGATTGGAGAAGCCAGTCCTATGCCTCGCCTGTATTGTTTTGCACCTGAATTCCAGTAAAGAAGCACCCTGGTTTACTGCAGACCCTGACTCTCTGGACTTATTTCCCATTGGGGTGCACCACGCCTTAAAAACCCTTCTGGAGAGCAGTAACACGTGGTGACACCTCAACGGTGTCCAGGGGACCCCAAACCCGGACACTGCACTTCTCCTTGTACACCCAGAAAAGCCTTTCAGTGGTATCCTCTCTTACTTCATTGGCCCCTCCTAGTAGGACACCTTCTTTTTTCCGGGAACTGACAGATGGAATTACAAAAATGGGTGTTAACTAGAGATGAGTGAGCACTAAAATGCTCGGGTGCTCGTTATTCGAGATGAACTTTTACAGATGCTCGGGTGCTCAATTCGAGTAAAGAACCCCATTGAAGTCAATAGGAGACTCGAGCATTTATGCAGGGGACCAAGGCTCTGCCTAGGGAAGGCTGGGTGAAAACCTGGAAACATCAGAAAATGATGGAAACACCACGGAAATGGACAGGAAACAGCAGGGGCAGCATGCATGGATGACTCTGAGGCTGCCTAATCCCACCATTACCCCAAATTCTCCTGCAACAGCCTGGTGGTTACCCTCATGGCAATTGTGCTCACCCAGACCAAGAAAGACGAGGCACATGCCGATCACATGTTAGGGAAGCACCCAACTAGGTGCAAAGAAAAATTGTTTAGAGAGAGGGCTTGTAGGTGGACCTCCGGAAAAATTGTTTAGAGAGAGGGCCTGTAGGTGGACCTCCGGAAAAATTGTTTTAGAGAGAGGGCCTGTAGGGGGCCCTCCAGAGAAAATGTTTTAGAGAGAGGGCCTGTAGGTGGACCTCCGGAAAAATTGTGGTAAAAGAGTGCCTCTAATTGCGTTTTTTGGGTCAGCGTTAGACAAAGACAACAAGGAGGAGGAGGAGTAGGAGAAGTAAAGAAGAGGAATCAAATACATAAGTAATGTTAATCTTTAGCTGCTTTCCCCAGGAGGAGATTTGAATTCCGGTGAAATCCAGGCTTTGTTCATTTTAATATGCGTCAGCCTGTCAGCGCTGTCAGTTGACAGGCGTGTACACTTATCGGTGATGACGCCACCAGCTGCACTGAATACCCGCTCTGACAACACGCTAGCGGCATGGCAGGCCAGCACCTCCAAGGCGTACAACGCCAGTTCAGGCCACGTGTCCAGTTTTGAAACCCAGTAGTTGTATGGAGCAGAGTGATCGGTCCGGACGTTGGTATGGTCAGCTAGGTACTCCCTCACCATCTTTCTGTAAAGCTCACCCCTACTCTGCCTAGACTGGGAACAGGTGACAGTGTCTTGCTGGGGTGACATAAAACTGGCAAAGGCCTTGGAGAGCGTTCCCCTGCCAGTGCTGGACAAGCTGCCTGCTCGGCTCCTCTCCCCCGCTACTTGGCCCACAGAACCACGCCCTCTGCCGCTAGCGGCGTCAGATGAGAAGGATTGTTTCAGCTTGTGCACCAGGGCCTGTTGATATTGATTCACTCTCATACTCCTTTCCTCTACAGGGATGAGAGTGGAAAGGTTCTGCTTGTACCGTGGGTCCAGGAGAGTGACCACCCAGTAATCAGTGTTTGAAAAAATGCTTCTAACGCGAGGGTCACGGGATAGGCAGCCTAACATGAAGTCTGCCATGTGCGCCAGAGTCCCAACACACAAGAATTCCCTCTCCTCACTGGCCTGACTCTCCATTTCCTCCTCCCCCTCCTCCTCCAAGTGCTACTCTTCAGCCCATACACGCTCGAGAGTTAAGAAGGACTGAGCACTGGTACCCTCTTCGGTCTCGCCGACATTCTCCTCCTCTTCCTCCTCATCCTCACCCCCATCCTCCGATACACGCTGAGAAACAGACCGGAGGTTGCTCTGGCTATCAAGCGACATATCTTCCTCCACCGTCTCTTGTGACAAGCACAAAGCATCCGACTTCATGCTGAGCAGTGAGTTTTTCAACAGGCAAAGCAGCGGGATGTTGAGGCTGATAATGGCGGCATCGCCGCTGACCATCTGTGTTAACTCCTCAAAGTTGCTCAACACCTGGCAGATATCAGACATCCACGTCCACTCCTCATTGTAGACTTGAGGGATCTGAGTGACCTGACTACCAGTTCTGGTGGAAGTTGACATCTGGCAGTCTACAATCGCTCTGCGCTGCTGGTAAACTCTGGATAACATGTTTAATCTCGAATTCCATCTCGTGGGCATGTCGCACAACAGTCTGTGAGCGGGCAGTTGTAGGCGGCGCTGCGCTGCCCTGAGAGTGGCAGCATCTGTGGTCGACTTGTGGAAATGCGCACGGACGCGGCGCACCTTCGTGAGCAAATCAGACAGATTGGGGTATGTCTTGAGGAACCGCTGAACTGTTAGATTGAACACGTGGGTCAGGCATGGCACATGTGTCAGTCTGCCGAGTTGCAGAGCCGCCACCAGGTTACGCCCGTTGTCACACACAACCATGCCTGGATTGATGTTCAGTGGAGCCAGCCACAGATCGGTCTGCGCCATGATGCCCTGTAACAGCTCTTGGGCGGTGTGCCTTTTGTCACCTAAGCTCAGCAGTTTGAGCACCGCCTGCTGGCACTTAGCCACGGCATTGCTGCTGTGCCTAGAGCTACCAACTGAAGGCACCTTGCCCACGGATGGTAATTCAGAGGAGGAGGTGGAGGAGGGGTCAGAGGAGGAGGCATAGTACGTCTGAGAGACCATGACCAAGGTAGGCCCCGCAATCCTCGGTGTGGGCAGTACATGAGCGGCCCCAGGGTCAGTTTCGGTCCCAGCCTCCACCAAGTTAACCCAATGTGCCATCAGTGATATATAGTGTCCCTGCCCGGCAGCACTTGTCCACATGTCCTTGGTTAGGTGGACCTTCTCAGAAACAGTGTTGGTCAGGGCACGGATGATGTTCTGTGACACGTGCTGGTGTAGTGATGGGACGGCACATCTGGAAAAATAGTGGTGGCTGGGGACCGAATACCAAGGGGCAGCCACCGCCATGAGATTGCGAAAGGCCTCGGTCTCTACCAGCCTATAGGGCAGCATCTCCAGGCTCAGCAATTTGGAGATGTGGACATTGAGGGCTTGGGCATGTGGGTGGGTGGAACTGTATTTCCTCTTGCGCTCCAGCGTCTGCTGTAAAGACAGCTGAATGCTGCGTGGGACACATTGGTGGACGCTGTGGAGGATCGTGGAGGTGAAGGTGTGGTTTTCCAGTGGGAGGCGCACGTGCCGGGGTCCTGGACAGGGGGTTGACTAGCAGAGGCAGCGAGTGACACAGGGGAAGGAGCAGTGGTGTGACCCGCAGTAGGGTGAACGGCCTTGGTTCCATTGAGTGGGGTGTTTAGCACTCATATGCCTGCGCATGCTGGTGGTGGTTAGGCTAGTAGTGGTGGCACCCCTGCTGATCCTGGTGTGGCACAGGTTGCACACCACAGTCCGTCGGTCATCCTCACTTTCTTTAAAGAACCTCCAGACTTGCGATCATCTAGGCCTCGCCACGGGAGCTTCACTACGTGAAACAGTTGCTGCTGATGCACCAGCTCTGGCCCTGCTTCTCCCTCTGGCCACACCACTGCCTCTTCCAACCAGTTCTGGTGCAGCACTCGCCTCCGCCTCAGAAGCACTGTCTTCACTCGGCTTATCAACCCAGCTTGGGTCAGTCACCTCGTCATCCTCCGATTCCTCAGTCTGCTCCCCCCTCGGACTTCCTGCCCTGACAACAACTTCACCACTGTCTGACAACCGTGTCTCCTCATCGTCTGACACC
>ONZH01012625.1:0-78563 GCA_900303285.1 Rhinella marina
AGCATTTCCGCGCCCCCGTCCTCGTCCACGTCCTATTCCGCTAGCCGCCCCTCCGCATTTTATTTTTTTTGGTTACAATATTTTGCCTTCACAGCCGTGAAATTATTTTGCAAGAGAACGCACAGTACAGTTGCCAATTATAAGGCCTATATATTTTATATTTCAAGGTACACAGCCGTGTACTAACTGTTCAGACGGTGGGTATTAACACCAGGTATTTAAATTAGTTTGCAAGAGAACGCACAGTACAGTTTGCCATTATAAGGCCTAAATATTTTATAGTTCAAGGTACACAGCCGTGTACTAACTGTTCAGACGGTGGGTATTAACACCAGGTATTTAAATTATTTTGCAAGAGAACGCACAGTACAGTTGCCATTATAAGGCCTATATATTTTATAGTTCAAAGGTACACAGCCGTGTACTAACTGTTCAGACGGTGGGTATTAACACCAGGTATTTAAATTAGTTTCCAAGAGAACGCACAGTACAGTTGCCAATTATAAGGCCTAAAATATTTTATAGTTCAAGGTACACAGCCGTGTACTAACTGTTCAGACGGTGGGTATTAACACCAGGTATTTAAATTATTTTGCAAGAGAACGCACAGTACAGTTGCCAATTATAAGGCCCTAAATATTTATAGTTCAAGGTACACAGCCGTGTACTAACTGTTCAGACGGTGGGTATTAACACCAGGTATTTAAATTAGTTTGCAAGAGAACGCACAGTACAGTTGCCAATTATAAGGCCTATATATTTTATAGTTCAAGGTACACAGCCGTGTACTAACTGTTCAGACGGTGGGTATTAACACCAGGTATTTAAATTAGTTTTGCAAGAGAACGCACAGTACAGTTGCCAATTATAAGGCCTATATATTTTATAGTTCAAGGTACACAGCCGTGTACTAACTGTTCAGAACGGTGGGTATTAACACCAGGTATTTAAATTAGTTTGCAAGAGAACGCACAGTACAGTTGCCAATTATAAGGCCTAAATATTTTATAGTTCAAGGTACACAGCCGTGTACTAACTGTTCAGACGGTGGGTATTAACACCAGGTATTTAAATTATTTTGCAAGAGAACGCACAGTACAGTTGCCAATTATAAGGCCTATATATTTTATAGTTCAAGGTACACAGCCGTGTACTAACTGTTCAGACGGTGGGTATTAACACCAGGTATTTAAATTAGTTTTGCAAGAGAACGCACAGTACAGTTGCCAATTATAAGGCCTAAATATTTTATAGTTCAAGGTACACAGCCGTGTACTAACTGTTCAGACGGTGGGTATTAACACCAGGTATTTAAATTATTTTGCAAGAGAACGCACAGTACAGTTGCCAATTATAAGGCCTATATATTTTATAGTTCAAGGTACACAACCGTGTACTAACTGTTCAGACGGTGGGTATTAACACCAGGTATTTAAATTAGTTTGCAAGAGAACGCACAGTACAGTTGCCAATTATAAGGCCTATATATTTTATAGTTCAAGGTACACATCCGTGTACTAACTGTTCAGACGGTGGGTAATTAACACCAGGTATTTAAATTAGTTTGCAAGAGAACGCACAGTACAGTTGCCAATTATAAGGCCTATATATTTTATAGTTCAAGGTACACAGCCGTGTACTAACTGTTCAGACGGTGGGTATTAACACCAGGTATTTAAATTATTTTGCAAGAGAACGCACAGTACAGTTGCCAATTATAAGGCCTATATATTTTATAGTTCAAGGTACACAGCCGTGTACTAACTGTTCAGACGGTGGGTATTAACACCAGGTATTTAAATTAGTTTGCAAGAGAACGCACAGTACAGTTGCCAATTTTAAGGCCTAAATATTTTCTAGTTCAAGGTACACAGCCGTGTACTAACTGTTCAGACGGTGGGTATTAACACCAGGTATTTAAATTATTTTGCAAGAGAACGCACAGTACAGTTGCCAATTATAAGGCCTATATATTTTATAGTTCAAGGTACACAACCGTGTACTAAACTGTTCAGACGGTGGGTAATTAACACCAGGTATTTAAATTATTTTGCAAGAGAACGCACAGTACAGTTGCCAATTATAAGGCCTAAATATTTTATAGTTCAGGTACACAGCCGTGTAACTAACTGTTCAGACGGTGGGTATTAAACACCAGGTATTTAAATTATTTTGGCAAGAGAACGCACAGTAACAGTTGCCAATTATAAGGCCTATATATTTTATAGTTCAAGGTACACAGCCGTGTACTAACTGTTCAGACGGTGGGTAATTAACACCAAGGTATTTAAATTAGTTTGCAAGAGAACGCACAGTACAGTTGGCCAATTATAAGGCCTATATATTTTATAGTTCAAGGTACACAGCCGTGTACTAACTGTTCAGATGGTGGGTAATTAACACCAGGTATTTAAATTAGTTTGGCAAGAGAACGCACAGTACAGTTGCCAATTATAAGGCCTAAATATTTTATAGTTCAAAGGTACACAGCCATGTACTAACTGTTCAGACGGTGGGTATTAACACCAGGTATTTAAATTATTTTGCAAGAGAACGCACAGTACAGTTGCCAATTATAAGGCCTATATATTTTATAGTTCAAGGTACACAGCCGTGTACTAACTGTTCAGACGGTGGGTATTAACACCAGGTATTTAAATTAGTTTGCAAGAGAACGCACAGTACAGTTGCCAATTATAAGGCCTATATATTTTATAGTTCAAGGTACACAGCCGTGTACTAACTGTTCAGACGGTGGGTATTAACACCAGGTATTTAAATTAGTTTGCAAGAGAACGCACAGTACAGTTGCCAATTATAAGGCCTATATATTTTATAGTTCAAGGTACACAGCCGTGTACTAACTGTTCAGACGGTGGGTATTAACACCAGGTATTTAAATTAGTTTGCAAGAGAACGCACAGTACAGTTGCCAATTATAAGGCCTAAATATTTTATAGTTCAAGGTACACAGCCGTGTACTAACTGTTCAGACGGTGGGTATTAACACCAGGTATTTAAATTAGTTTGCAAGAGAACGCACAGTACAGTTGCCAATTATAAGGCCTATATATTTTATAGTTCAAGGTACACAGCAGTAGTGCCAAATATAGTTTGGTATGTAGCAGAGCACCTAATACACCACTAATGCCTCTCTCTGTCCCTACTCCAGCAGCTATCCCTGAATACAGCAGCCGTTCTCTGTAAAGTGTATATTGTAGTAAAGCTATCACTGTACTGCACTATAGTAGCCCTGATAAGGGCTTTTAATCACGCTCCTGCCTGTCCAACAGCTAAAACCTGTCTCTCCCTTCTCCAGCCTCTGTCCCTGACTAAGTTCACGCAGCATATGCGTACGAGCAGGAAGAGCTGAGTTTTTAATATTCGAGGTCACATGGTTTTTCCAGCCAATCCATGTAGACGCCGTTTTCGCGCTGCCAGCGTGCTCAGCGTGCCTGTCATACCCCCCCCTGCATGGTGATTGGTGGAAAAAGAGCGCCAGGGAAGGTGGGAGGGGAAACGAATTCTAAGTGCGCCATCGCCGTTATACTCGAACGAAATCGAGTACGCCGAATAGCGTAGTATTCGATCGAATACCAGCTCGATCGAACACTACTCGCTCATCTCTATTAATTACTTTACACAGTTTAGTGTCATCTGCAAAAATTGATATTTGACTGTGCTTCAGAATGCTAAAATGTAGATTGCCTAAATAACCCAGCTCTTGCATGTCATATTACTGATATCACAAGTGAAAACCTGTTGGAAAGATGGTGTATCAGTATGGGTAGACCTGTGACCAGTAATGATCAACATCTTGTCTCCAAAGAGCACATTAACAGTTGCATTGGCAATCAAGCATTTGTTTGTTGTCAGGTTCCAGATTACACACGATATGACATCTTCAACCATCAAAGTCAGGTTCAGATTTTTATCATCACAATTTTTTCTCAAGATTTATTAGATTGATTGCGCAATTATAAAGGGAACAGATGTTGCAGTCAAACATGGCACTTAAGGGAGACCAAAATGTTCCTTAGGAGGAAACCAATACCATTAAATATAGTCTAAAGGTTGGTGGCCCTGGAACAGTCCTTGCACAGGGGCCGGAAGTTTAAACACTGATTATGATGCCATCTTAGATTGGTTTAATCAACTTGACCACTACACAACAAGTATTATGGTGTGGTAGTCTTCAAAAGTCTTCTGCTCTCCCACCAATTGAGCTTGTTTGGAATGAGTTGGTTGGTTTGTGCTTACTTATGACTGGTCCACCATCACGACAGGATAGTATATGCAGAACACCCATCTGGTAAACCACAGTATGCAGATTGCTGTGCTACGCTGGGGCCATTCTTGAAGAAGAGTAGAGACTGGTGGTGAAGAAACTCATGGAGAATCAGCCTGAGTGGTCTATAAGATGGAAAGACATTAAAAAAAAAAAAAATTAGGACATTTTCTACTAATTCACAGGGTGTTTCTATATACATTGATGCTTATAAGTGGGATTGATTATGCACACTGTCTATGGACTTTGGCACCTTCACATTGTACACATTGTACACATTGTACATGGTGGTATGAATGGAAGAAGTGAATGGGGCTTCAGTGAAAAACGCATTGCATCCTGAAGCAAGTCCGGATGCAATGCGCTTTTCACTGATGGTTGCTAAGAGATGTTGTTTGTAAACCTTCAGTTTTTTTCATTCGTGTGAAAGATGCATAAAAACGCATCGCACCCACGCAGAAAAAACTGAACAACTGAATGCAATTGCAGACAAAACTGACTGAACTTGCTTGCAAAATGGTGTAAGTTTCCCAGAATGCACCCTGAATGCATCCTGACACAATCCTTCACACTGGTGTTTTGGTTAACATAAAGAGGTCTTTATGAAGATTAAGGAGAGGCGAAGGTCTTTTCTGATGTAAGTTCTTCTGGTGCTTTTGAAGACCTCAACAACCTCAATTCTTTTGGCAGCCCCCATGATTATGTTATCATTACAAGTCTATGGGGAATGTATTATTTATCATTTTTGCAGCAGCCTCCACTCTGCTGGAGTAGGGGACCATACTCTATACCAGGGGTGCACAACCTTTTTTGGTCTGGGGGCCGCATTGTCACATCGTTCTATTTCAAGGGGCCGCAAATAAAAAAAAAAATGTTGATCAGCGCTCATTGGCCTATTACACAAGCCAGTGCAAAGTGACTGGGGAGGAATGATCACTACTGCAGTCATTCTACCTTTATTTAGTTCTATTGATTATTGGTAGCCCATCCCTGATTACACAGGGAGATGTGCTGCAGATAATCGTACATCTTTCATCCTGATAAAATATGCAAATCAGTCACCAAACGAGTAGAGATGAGCGAACCTGCTCGTAACGAGCACTGTAGCGCTCGGCTCCCCTGCGAACGAATGCCCGCAGGCATTGCGGATCCGTCCTCAGCTGCATGGAAGTCAATGGGGACTGATCCGTTTGGTATGAGTGTCTTATAGCTATAGCTCCTTATTCTTTAAATATGCAAACTGACACCAAAATAATATTATTATAATTAGTTCCCTATTTTGTGTGGGCTGTTTTGTTATATAATATGTATCGTTTCACATGAATAAGGCGGTAATGGTTGTGGTTGGTGTGTTTTTTCTTTTATGTATTTTTTTTTTATCTTTTTTTAAACTTAATTTTTAATATATTTCTGCTACATAATATGTCCCCCAAGAGGTCATAAAAAGACCTTGGGGGGACACCGTCACTTTTTAAAATTTTACACTTTTTCCTTTTTATTTTTTTAAATATTTTATTGTATTATTTTTTTTTATAACTGGTTTATTACTTTTTTTTAAATATATTTTTGCCACATCATATGTCCCACAAGAGGCCATAAAAGGACAGTTGGAGGACAATGAACACTTTTTCTTTTTCTTTTACATGTATTTTATTAGTTTTTTTTAAATATATTTAATAATTTATTTTTTTAAATATATTTTTGCCACATAATATGTCCCCCAATGGGTCATAAAAAGACTGTTGCAGGACAGTGAACACTGTTTTATTTAGCACTTTTTGATTTAATATTTTTATTTTTTTTTATTATTTTTTTTGCCACATAATTTTTTATTTAGTTTTCACATTCTTTTTTATTTGTTAACTTATTTATTTTATATATATTTTTACCACATAATTTGTCCCCAAGAGGTCACTAAAAGACCTTTTTGGAGACATAAAGAGACTTTTTTTTGTACCATTTCCACCTTAACTGGAGCATCCAAAGGAGCCCCAGTTATAGGGGAAACCTGCCTGCAGGGAAGAGTGGGGGCTTTGCACAGGTCAGAGTGGATCAGGGTCTACTGACCCTGCAGCTCTGCGCTCCTCTGCCCCTGAGACACCCGGCGATCACGTGATCGCCGGGCCCACACTGCAAAGAGCTCCTTCAGGAGAAAGCAGAAGCACTGCTAAACTGCTTCTGCCTTCTCTTCGCTTCCCTGCTGTCACTAACATCCAGGGCCCGTCCTGCTCCTGCTACAGTGCGGGAGCAGGAGATGTCATTCATCTCTGTGCGGCACTTTGGGCTTAAACACAGCTGATCGTAGGATCAGCTGTGTTTCTGCCCAGCATGATGGGGGCCGCAAATCATGGCTCTGGGGGCCGCATGCGGCCCTCGAGCCGCAGGTTGTGCACCCCTGCTCTATACGCAAATACCTTAAAGGAGTTTTCTAAACCAAAACTCAACACTCATGACAGCTCAACTGATTTAAAAGGGTTATCTTACTTTTTTGTATTGATGACCTATCCTTAGGATAGGTAATCAGTATCTGATCCGCGGGGTTACGACACCCGGGAGCCCACCAATCAGCTGTTTGAGGAAACCATGACGTTCATGTGAGTGAAACTGTCTCCTCACAGCTTACCAAGCACAACACCATACAGGGGCATAGCTATTGGGGGTGCAGAGTAAGCAGTCACTACCAGGCACAGGAGCCTGAGGGGGCCCAAAGACCCTTCTTCTACATAAGAAGACACCGGTATTATAGAAAGTGCATGCCGGTCAAGTTACACCTCTGGCTGGAGGGAAGGGGTTAGGTCAAGAATTTGGCATGGGGGGGTGCTGTTTCAATTTTTGCCTCAGGCAGCATGTACTTCCCTGCACTTGGCCACAAAGCACTGAGGGAAGTGGGGCCCAAGCTGAACTCTTGCACCAGGGCCCATGTTGTGGCTGTGCTTGGTATCGCACTTGAATGGGACTGAGGTGCACCTAGACCATGTGACCGATAAACGTGACATCACTGGCCTAGAGTTAGCTGCAAGAAGGCTCCGCCGCTCTTAAGAACACCATTGCCTTCTCAATCAGCTGATCAACAGGGGTCCTGGGTGCATGAATCTAGCCAATCAGATACTGATGACTTATCCAAAGGTCCAAAGGTCATCAGCATAAAAGTGTTAGAAAACCTCGTTAAAGAACAAACTATTCGTAGCTACATCTAGATACAGTCTTGCTTGTACTTGTTCAGTAAGGCTGAGTTCAGAGTTCAGTTATGTGATCAGTTATTTTCATCAGTAATTGTGAGCCAAAACTGGGTGCAGGTCAAAAGCACAGACCAGGTGAATATCTTTCTACTATCACAGAAAAATAGATAATAATTCACTAACACAATAGATGCAACCAAATATATAGACTAAGCGCTCATTCTGATTTAATAAAATCTGAGACTCTTAGCCAATATATTTTGATCAAAACACATCTGTGCCTGCCTACCAGCGCAACGGTGGTCTCAAGTCAGGCAGGTCCTGCTTTATACCTACCTATGCCATTGGGCATCTATGTTCAGGACAGCAGACCCTGCACATATAGTGTGCTGCTCCTAGTCACCTCTATGTGCATCCAGCAATCCAGCAAATTGAAGAGTAGGACCTGCCTGACTGAGACCACCGTGGCGCGGGTAGGCGGGCACAGATGTGTTTTGATCAAAATATATTGGCTGAGAGTCTCCGATTTTATCATTGGAGTGAGGGCTTAGTCCATATATAATGCTTGCATCTATTGTGTTAGTGCATTATTATCTATTTTTCTATATTTTTTTTCATAATTATCACCGTGGACATCAGCATATTTATTTATCATATCATGCAGGATGTTTTTATCTGTTTTTTTTCATCTTTTTTTCTATGATTTTTTGCTGAATATCTTTACACTATGCCTATAGGCATCACTACGGGGTTTGGCTCACAATAACTGACCAATTAACTGAAGTGTGAACTCAGCTCAATATGTATTCCACACAATTCTTGTCCATCTTTATGTTTTTGTGAAAATATCTTTGTTATACATTACATCAAAAGTAGAAAATAAGGGTCAATGGGAAAAGAAACGGTTATCTAATTTCCTATCCAAAGCTATAGTAAAACTGCTTGCCGTGCAGTTTGTTGAAAGACTGGATATTCTAGAAAGGGATAATCAGATAAGATACAAAGAGAACAAATGAATATTCAAGGTAACAGACTCTAAAAAGATATGACAAGGAATTCAATGCAAGGGCATTTTCAATGTTTATTTTACAAGTTCATGTTGCCTGCCATGTATGACTTTGTATTGCCTGAGGGATGTGGTAGATTGACAGAAGAAGATACCTTGATGGCTATCAATTTCTCTTTTTAAATCGTATTTTAGTCTTTCTCTTGTTCTGGAGGAGGAGGTTCAGGAGAAGACGGGGGACCCCATACATAGCTGTGTTGGTGGTGGGATTAGGGTGGGATGAGGGTAGAGGCAGCAGCAATAAAGAACAAAGGCGACAGATGGCCAGCACCTCTGAAAGTCACTGGTGCACATCCATAAAGCTAAAATACAAAGAGCAAACAAAATACCTATGGCAGCACACTATTATACATGAAAACTAAAGAACTAGGGATTAGGGATTATTTTGGATTACAGTGGTACAATACCTACTATACATAAAAAATGAAAACTCTTTGCACACGTCTATCAACGTCAAGGTGGCTTCTGCAGATGGGCACCTAGAACTAACAGAACTGCCTTCCTGGGCCTAACCTAAGCCTACAACGTTCAGAGTGGTGTAGGAACTAGCTATATTTGGATGGGGGGGGGGGTTAGGGGTGCTTAATCTAAATGAGGCAGCTACCCTCCAAACATGCTGCAAGAAAATTTAGACTAGGACATCCAAAGTCACAAGTGCACATTCATAAAGCCATACCTCCCAACCGTCCCGAATTCAGTGGGACAGTCCCGGATTTCAGTGGCTGTCCCGCTGTCCCATTACGGGGGAGGTATGTCCCGCTTTCTGGCAGCTGTCCCTGCATCCGTAGGATGCAGAGACAGCTGTCATAGTGAAACAGAGAGCCGACATCGGCATCCGCTCTCTGCTTCACCAACCCTCCCCCCGTGCTGGCTCTCCATGCCTCTGGTCTGGGTGGGGGGCGGGGCCGGCAGTTAGCCTTGGCTCCGCCCTCTCCAGACTAGAGAAGCTGATGCCCTGCTGCTGCTGATGCTGTTAAGAAGAAGGTAAGTATATGGTGTTTATTTATTTTTTTAAACTTTCTGTGGGGCACAATGTGGGCATAATACTGGGGGGCACAATATGGGCATATTACTAGGGGGCACAATGTGGGCATATTACTGGGGGGGCACAATGTGGGCATATTACTAGGGGCACAATGTGGGCATATTACTGGGGGACACAGCTGGGCATATTACTGTGGATGTATTACTGGGGGCACAATGTGGGCATATTACTGGGAGACACAGCTGGGCATATTACTGTGGACATATTACTGGGGGCACAATGTGGGCATATTACTGGGGGACACAACTGTGCATATTACTGGGGACATATAACTGGGAGCACAGCTGGGCATATTACTGGGGGGCACAATGTGGGCATAAATACTGTGCAGTGGCATGAACGGGGAATAATTGCTATGTGGGGGCATTAAGGGGTCTGGGTTGGATTAGATGTATAGTTAGGCTTTGGGCGGAGTTAGAGGCGTGGCCTAGTGCAGAAATAATTTGCTGCACAATGTGTCCCTCTTTGGTGCTTCGCAAAGTTGGGAGGTATGATGAAGCTAACATGCCTCCTTTTAGATCCTGCCTTCTAAAAAACAAACAAAAATAACAATGTAGGAAGAAAAAGGAAGAAAGAGGAAGAAAAGCACTGTAATTGAGGTATACAGAGAGCCAGGGAGGGCAAAAAAACCCCGAAGTAGGTTTCGCCTTGCTTTCTCTGGGAGCGTGAAGATTTTGTACTACATGTGTGGTGTTGTAGTTCGGGTTGGTAGTTATGTTTCCACACATGATCTTTTGTTACATTGTTATTTTTGTTTGGTTTTCAAATCTCATTGGGCTGCCAGAAACCTTGAACAATAAAGAATTCTGCTGTATTTCCCCTTCAAAAATGTTAATATATCATGATGGGACCGGCAGTGGTGTACATAGAGAAGTACAGTAAGTGCCCCATAGCCAGGATCAGACCAGGCCCCCACACAGGACAGAAGGGTTTCTACCTAAACCCCTTTCAATGACCCTTGGGCCATTTTTCCACTGCTTCATTTGCTAAAAGTTGTTCCTTTAGAGGTTACAGTCCTGACCGAGTTTTCACCCCCAGTAGAAGAGGAGATGATCCCAACTAAGACTTGGACCCCTCTTGCCCTCGGCCCCCTAGCAGTCGCCTGGTCTGCCGCTATGGTAGTTACGCCCCTGGGACCAGAGAGACATTGGTTTCCTACTATCGTTCTAAAACACAGATAAAGTCAAGAAAACAATGCTCCAGTTGAGACTTGAACTCACATGTTCAGCGTTACTCAACAGATACTGCTTTATAAGAACCACGCGTTGACTGATTGTGCCACTCGACACTTGCGTATATCAGGCAGTTATTGGGCACAGATGAAACATTCCCGATTATTGTCTGACCGTCAGGGAAGATGACGGCCAGATTTACACGCAGCATTCAACTCTTCTGTATAGGGACAAGTGATCAATACAGTGATGGCTTGTCCCCATAGAAAATCATGGTTCCTAGGCAGCAGAAGGCTGCTGTGGAAAAACATTGATTTTGGGATACCCTCATCCGATGAACGATTGTTTCCTCATTCATTGGGTGATCGGTGCCGGCCAATTATGAAGAACTATATAGAGCTTATACAGAGAACTATAGAGCATAGAGCTTATACAAACGCTCATCTCTGACAATGGGTCTGATTATGGGTCTATGTAAAAGAACTTTAAGTGAGGAGTGTCTAAGTTGCATCAATTATCAAAATCAGTAACCAAGTCAGCGGTCAGTGATGATTATCTGATTGATAGCATTCTATAAGTCATGATATGAATCATGATATTGCATAAAAATGATAATGCACACTGCAGAGGTGAATTTTGCCCCATAGGAGCTGCATAGTCTGCCTTTATTGGAGGTACTCCAATGGCAGTACTGTGTCTTTTACCATGTCATTATCTCTTTCTGCTTATCCCACTCAGACTGCTTCTCCTCCGCTCCATCATCAGCCATCAATAATGGTATGTGTGGCCAGGAAACAACTGTACACACCCACCAATCCACTGGTGTCCAAGCTTAATTCCCAACTGTCCAAGTTGCAGGCAGGTCAGTCGCTGCTGAACCACTTAATAGAGTCTGCTGATTTTCGGGAACTGAGAGTACATGGCTTTCATCGCCCAGGGGGTCAATGTATTTTGTTTCAAGGGCAAGGCAGCACCCCAGCAACATGGTCAGGTCCTTTTGATCGCCCCACAATTCTGCTGACCTGGCTCCCACACCAGACCCTTTTCCACCTCCTCCACCATGGATGCTCGCCTGTTCCCAAAAGCAGCTGGGCACAGGGTTGCTTGCACTATATCTCCTTGTCACATGTGTCAATTTAAGCGTTGCCATGCTGTGTTACAGTGGATTGGCCTGGTCAAGAGCGGCCTCACAGGTGAGCAGCAGCAAACATCCCACTAGCCCTCACCCTGCCGTCTCCAAGTGGGCAAAGTGGTCAGCGGCAATGGCCGCAACATAGCGGCTGCACTGAATGTGGGGGAAATAAAATATGCTCCCTGCATGGCACAGGTCATTAACACTTTTTTAAAACTACACTGGCTTGTGCAAGGTGCTAGCGATGTCCAGGAGACTGTACTCATGTTTCAGTCACTTATGTTATGTGGCTAGGGATGCTCTTCTGGACTTACAGAAACAGAACGGTCTGCCGCTACACAGCTTAATCCGCAACATTTCAACTCAAAGTTTGTACAAGCAGCGGAAAGCCATGAATGATTTTGTAATGCACCAGACCCCCTCAGCAAGGAGCATCTGTTGTTTCGAGGTCAGGCAGAGGCAGCTCATCCGAGATGCCTGTCGGGTGCTGAAGCCCTTCAAACAGGTCACAAAGTTTGACAGCAGGAACAACTGCGAAATTAACAATGTCATCCCTCTCATACTTATCTTAGAACAGACACTGACGTTCATTCAGGTGGGGACTACAGCAGAAGAATAGCAGCTGACACATCTTGCTGTCTGCCCTATAGCTGCTGGGGACTCACAAGGAGAAATTCCGATGGTGGAGGAGGATGAGGAGCTGCCACTGGAGGAGAAAGAGGAGGAGTCGGATGTGGAGGAGCAGGAGTATGATGACGACACTGCCCACGTCACGAAACCTGCCGGAACGAACCTGCTCTTTAGGTATGCTAGCCAGAATAGCGACCTGTACACTTGCTTGGTAAAAGGGGTAATCTGATCCCTATAATGCCCCTCACACAGGTTTTACTTACCTTGCTCCCCGGCACCCACATCGCTTCTGATGCCCACACAGCCGCTGCTGCATCTCCCCATCATTAGGATCAAAACATTCAGCGACGGAGGTAAGGGGTTCAGGCAATAGCAGGCTCGATGCTATGGAGGCTTGTTCTCATCATGGCCTGCTATTGGCTTACCCCAACCCCCCGGTCGGTGGCTATTTTGATTCATGTGATGGGGAGATGTAGCTTCGGCCATGTGGGCATCAGAGTTGACGCGGGTGTCATGGAACAAGGTAAGTATAACCTGTGTGAAGGGCATTTTGGGAGACATTATAGGTGTTGGATAACCCCTTTAAGGACTGACAGGCATATCATTTACATAAAAAATGTGATGATTACTGTATAGCCATGCTTTTAGACCCTCTCTTTCAAAGCAAATTGGAGGAATGTTTTCCTCCCTCCGAACAGAAGGTCAAATTACGTTATTACTAGGAAACAGTGCGTACAGCCAGCGTGTCTGAAAGGGAGGCCCCTCTCTGTCCCTGCAAAGTCTCCCACCTCTCGTCACCAAAAGCAGCAAAAGCCAAATGTCAAAAAGCCCGGATTCGGGAGGATTTTCTCACTCCTCCGGCTGAGGCTGATGATTAGATCTGGCCTTGATGACGGTGCCCCATATTGACACTGTTGCTGTCTACCTGCCTGCCTTTCTGCTTACCATCATGTTGCCTATCTATCATGTTCCGTACGGCTGCTGCTGCAGTCTCAATCATGCCACTGTCGCCATCATGCCATAGTTGCTGCCTGCCAATGTACCATATGGCTGCTGCCTACACCGCAGCTGCTACTCCTTGCTGCTTATCCTCTACTGCCACCACTTTCAACGCTACACATCCACTGCTACTACCACTACTACTACCCATGCAGTGCCCAGGCTGCAGTGGTACAATGTGTGAATGAGGTCGCCTGATGGGTGTAGCAGTTGGTATTCACAGTTAGCAGCTCCCTGGGCTGGCATGTAGTGAAGAGAAGGATAGCACCGTATTTCTTTGGGGCACACTCTTGTGTTGAGGGATCCTCTGCCAGATGGTGGTTGAGGTGCCCTTGGTGGTATGGGTTTTAGGTGCAGGAAAGGCAGGGTCCCTGGTGTTCATGACACCAGTACCCTTGGGTGCAAAGGAGGTGTAGAAATGAAGAGCAGTAAGTTCTTATAAACAACTGAAACCTTTACTGATAATCAGTTACTTTGAGGTAGATGTACAGATCATTGACATGGCAGAGGTAGTTTTAATACATATAAAGCACATTACACTTCAGATCTCACTTCTGCTGCAATTCCTGGTAACAGGCTCGGGTGTGGTTCTAACAGGCTCAGCTGTGGTTCTAACAGGCTTTCATGTGCTGGTATCAGAGTCCTTTATCTGTGCTCACTGGGTCACTAGTCCACTTGCTAACAGCCAGGTACTGAATATACTATAATTCTTACTTATTCTCTGCAACCTACAGGGCGGTTCTCCCTAATGGCAGGCATCCATCATCTGCTCCATTCTAGTTGCCTTCAGAAACAGATCCACACGGTCCATAGAGGAATGTGGTAACTTTACACTTAGTTGTTAGGCTCTGTGCAGGTATTGGAGGCTTCTCATGCTCGCTGTGGAGTCCATAAGCTAATACTGCTGCCATCTCCAGTAGAATTGCTCTGTATACGCAGTTACTCTGGTCTGTGCTAGGTAGCTTCTGATATCTTCTATTCCAAACTCCCTCAGCAGGGCCAAAACCAAGGGGCTAAATTGGCAGCTACATGGTGGACATTTCTTGCTCTTCTCAACACACTAACTCTCTCAGTCTCTACTCTCCTTCTTCTACACTTTCTGAGACTAGCCTGACCCTTATATGTAAGATGTACTAGCACTATCTAGGGGTGACTAAGATGTAGTGTTGTTACCAGCCTGTTATTAGGAATTTGGATTTTTGGATGCTTGGTGTTTATTTCCTATATCACCGTGTGTGTTTAAACCTTAGCTGCCCCTGATGAGGAAAAATGTATGGAAACTTTGAAATATGAAAAAGCATAACACATGTGCCGGTGCAATGTGTTTTCAAACACACTGTTCCTAAACACCGTCAAACATGCATTTACCCACAGCTATGTATGTCAGTGTCAGACATCATTTACTACTGCTGTCATTGCGTTCTAGAGCTTAGGGAGGATGGGAGGGTGCAGGTGAAAAATTTATGAAAAGAGATAATGTTTTCCTAAAAAGGAGTCTTAGGAAAGGAAACTAGAGGGAAGCCACTTTGGTTCGGGATGAATTGATTCTGGTCCGAACCAAACCTTTTTTAAAAATTTGGCAAATCGGAACCATACCGAATCTCAAAAGGTTTGCTCATTTTATTGTGGTGCATTCATTTACGTTTGTTACTTTCCCCTAAGGCAAGGAAGCCACTAAGGGAGATTAATTAAGCCTTTAACGCCACAAAGGTGTTGTAAAAAGTAGCAAGTTATGGTGGACACCAAACAGGTTCCATAATTGCAACTTTTTGTGTTCTTGTCACTTTTCTAAAGTAGCAGGAAAAGTTGCGCGGCTTAGCATGAGAGCAGGACCTTAACAGGCTGCTGCATTTTCTATAATGTATTCCAGAAACTGGTATAATTATGGTTCAAGCTACTCCAGCCCCTAGCTGGCATACATTTGAGTTTCTAGGGCATGGAGGACCAGTGATGTGCCTAATTGTTTAAGAGGCATCTACCTGTTAAAAAATTGGGCGCATCTCACTTTGATGCTTTGGAGATCAAAACTGTATGTGACACTGTAAGGCAGTGGTCACATACAGGCGGTATACAGACAAATGTATAAACATTCGTGACAGACAATAATGCAGGTGTAAGTTGGTTCTAAAACTCAATGGGTGATAGCTGTGTTATCCTTAGCGGATGCTTTGTTGGAGAAAGGCAATAGTTAGAGGGTTGGGATGGATCCTTCCTTCAGAGAAAGGACAGCAGCAGATTTACAACTTGCATCGCCCAGGGTGAGTGAAGTTGGCAGAGACATCTAATGTTATATAGAAATGGATGCATTAAAACGGAACAAAAAGAAACAAAATGCAGTAAAGCAAAGCAGTAACCTAGTTACAAAAGCATATAGGTCACGATGGAAATTCCAAGTCCCATGGGAGGTCCTAAAATTCTTCCACGGGCGCCATAATTTTGAAAATTTAGCATGTTGTCTAGAGGCCCAACTGGCCACCTGTCACGGATGTTCCTGCAACACGTGGTATAATCTGACATGTTTTCCTTTTTTGTTGTTAATATTTACCACACCCTTTTCCCTCAGGTGTTGCTAGTGTGGTAATTGTCCCTCCCCTATTTATTGCTGCTTCTCCCTCTCCTTGTGTGTTACGTTACATTTCTCAGTTGTTAGGCTTGAGGGAGACTCCTGTTGGTCCTACCTTTTGGAGGAACAGGTAGACTCATTCCTGACATAAGCTCCAGGGTCCTATAGGGTCAGTTTGGTTATTAGGCTCCTGTGTAGGAACTCGCCTACATTTGAGGCCTGTTTATACTGGTAGTTAGTCAGTTATTAAGTCAGGGTTTCCTTTAGGAGGTGTCCATCTTCCTTCCTTAGTTTCCAGGCCTAATCTCTTTTCCCTCCTATGCTCGGTGTGGTTTTCCCCCCACACCTGACGTGACACCAGCTCTTCCATTCTATATAGTTCGTCAAGTTTGTCATACCATTTATCAATTGTTGGTGGATCTTTATTGAGCCATTTTAGGGGTATCAATAGTTGAGCAACGTGCACTAGGAGAGTGGGTAAGTTATGTGCTGATGGGGACTACGAGTCATTTGGTAACCATAGTAGTGCCGATTCGGGGACAGACTGATCCGGGTGTCACATACAGTACAGACCAAAAGTTTGGACACACCTTCTCATTCAAAGAGTTTTCTGTATTTTCATGACTATGAAAATTGTAGATTCACACTGAAGGCATCAAAACTATGAATTAACACATGTGGAATTATATACTTAACAAAAAAGTGTGAAACAACTGAAAATATGTCTTATATTCTAGATTCTTCAAAGTAGCCACCTTTTGCTTTGATTACTGCTTTGCACACTCTTGGCATTCTCTTGATGAGCGTCAAGAGGTAGTCACCTGAAATGGTTTTCACTTCACAGGTGTGCCCTGTCAGGTTTAATAAGTGGGATTTCTTGCCTTTTCAATGGGGTTGGGACCATGAGTTGTGTTGGGCAGAAGTCAGGTGGATACACAGCTGATAGTCCTACTGAATAGACTGTTAGAATTTGTATTATGGCAAGAAAAAATCAGCTAAGTAAAGAAAAATGAGTGGCCATCACTTTAAGACATGAAGGTCAGTCAGTCCAAAAAATTTGGAAAACTTTGAAAGTGTCCCCAAGTACAGTCGCAAAAACCATCAAGCGCTACAAAGAAACTGGCTTACATGAGGACCGCCCCAGGAAAGGAAGACCAAGAGTCACCTCTGCTGTGGAGGATAAGTTCATCCAAGTCACCAGCCTCAGAAATGGCAGGTTAACAGCAGCTCAGATTACAGACCAGGTCAATGCCACACAGAGTTCTAGCAGCAGACACATCTCTACAACAACTGTTAAGAGGAGACTGTGTGCAGCAGGCCTTCATGGTAAAATAGCTGCTAAGGACAGGCAACAAGCAGAAGAGACATGTTTGGGCTAAAGAACACAAGGAATGGACATTAGACCAGTGGAAATCTGTGCTTTGGTCTGATGAGTCCAAATTTGAGATCTTTGGTTCCAACCAGCGTGTCTTTGTGTGACGCAGAAAAGGTAAACGGATGGACTCTACATGCCTGGTTCCCACCGTGAAGCATGGAGGAATAGGTGTGATGGTGTGGGGGTGCTTTGCTGGTGACACTGTTGGGGATTTATTAAAAATTGAAGGCATACCGAACCAGCATGGCTACCACAGCATCTTGCAGCGGCATGCTATTCCATCCGGTTTGCGTTTAGTTGGACCATCATTTATTTATCAACAGGACAATGACCCCAAACACACCTCCAGGCTGTGTAAGGGCTATTTGACCAAGAGGGAGAGTGATGGGGTGCTACGCCAGATGACCTGGCCTCCACAGTCACCAGACCTGAACCCAATCGAGATGGTTTGGGGTGAGCTGGACCGCAGAGTGAAGGCAAAAGGGCCAACAAGTGCTAAGCATCTCTGGGAACTCCTTCAAGACTGTAGGAATACCATTTCAGGTGACTACCTCTTGAAGCTCATCAAGAGATTGCCAAGAGTGTGCAAAGCAGTAATCAAAGCAAAAGGTGGCTACTTTGAAGAACCTAGAATATAAGACATATTTTCAGTTGTTTCACATTTTTTGTTAAGTATATAATTCCACATGTGTTAATTCATAGTTTTGATGCCTTCAGTGTGAATCTACAATTTTTATAGTCAAGAAAATACCGACAACTCTTTGAATGAGTAGGTGTGTCCAAACTTTTGGTCTGTACTGTATCTCATTGATCTTTGACTCTATATTTTCCAGAGTGTCTTGATAACTGGACAAGTCCAGAATATGTGAAGGAGGGAGCCAGATTCTTGTTGGCACCTCCAGCACAGGTCAGATTGAGAGACGCCCAATTGGAATAATTTTTTCAGATAGTTATACCATCTAGTCAAAACGTTAAAGGAGTGTTCTTGTATGAGAATGCATCCAGAGAACCCATTGGACCTAAGGGCAATTGTTACAATCTCAGGTTCAGTAAATAACCTTTTCAATTCTCTCTCCCAGCCTCTTATATATGCAGGAATTGCCATTCTTGATAAATCCCCCCCATTCTTTCTAATCCATGTCAATTGCTTTTATAATGGGTGAAAATTTTATAAGATTTTGCTCACACTTTTGTGATAGCCTCCACTTTATAGTATCCATGACAGTTGCACCAGGTCCAGGCAGAACAGCGTTAAAAATTAAAAAAGCAATACTCACCTTACCAGTTGCCCACCATTGCTGTTCTGATATTTCCTAGGCCCATCACTTGTCTCAACGTAATGGTCCACCGTGACATAGAAATGTGACTTCTCAGCCAATCACTGGTTGAGGTGGGTCAACACTGAGGTCAGTGATTGAGCTGAATGGTCACCCTTCCTGTGTGGAGAGGAACCAGGAAGTTGAGACCTGAAGGAACCCAGGAAACATTGGGGGATCAGTAAGGAATTACTCATTTTCTGCTTTTATAAATCATTCTGAACCCTTTTAAACATTTTTCCTGGTCAGACAACCCCTGGATGTTAATGGATCATTAACAGTTTTTTAGTGGACTGCATGTGGACATTACATTTTTTCTATGCCTATACAAGTTAATTCATCTGCCAATGACATTAAATGAATACACATGTATATTAGCCAACGTTATGGCTAATCAAAGTCTGTGGGCAAGTTAGGTATATACAGGTTTTTTCTTTAGATGTGTATGGTCTAAGCCAGGGGTGCACAACCTTTTTTGGTCTGGGGTCCATATTGTCACATCGCTCTATTTCAAGGGGCTGCAGATAAAATGTCAATCGGCGCTCATTTGCATTGTCCTATTACACAAGCCAATGCAAAATGAATTAGGAGAAATGATCACTACCACAGTCAGTCCTTCCTCATTCAATTCTATCAATTATCGGCAGCACATTCCTGATTACACAGGAAGATGTGCTGCTGATAATTGTACGTCTTTCATCCTCATAAAATATGCAAATCAGATGACAAATGAGCGATTCCTTGTTTATCATCTGATCAGCGGTACAATTATACCGGCCAGATATCAGGAATGAGCGTATCTATGAAGACTGTTCCTGTAATTGTCCCGAATATTGGGCAGTGTAACAGAGGCTTAAAGTGATTTCCCAGTAAAAATTATTTTCTAACAAGTTCCTGCAGCATGGCCCCTGAAACCAAAGAGTTATACTTGCCTGCTCCCTGCTGCTCCTGGCCCTCTGCACTCCCATCACTGCCTCCATCTTCTGGTCCCAGCTTTGTTTACACCTGGCAGTGCATGGGCATAGTCACATACACCTCTCCAGCCAATGACTGGCTTCAGTGGTGAAGAACAAGCAGCATGTCACCGCTGAAGCCAGTTATTGGCTGGAGAAGCGTATGTGACCATGTTCATGCACTGCCAGGTGTAAACAGAGCAGGTACCGGAAGATTGAGGCAGCAGGGGCAGGTAAGTGTGAATCTTCTATTTCAGGGGCTATGCTGCAGGAACTTGTTAAAAAATCAATTTTACTGGAAAAACCTGAAAAAGTGGTGACATTTCCTTCCATCTTGCCTCCTATTCAAAAGCCTTTGGGCTGTGCACCCCTGGTCTAAGCTCTAATACTAGAGCCCTAGAGTGAATTTCTTGAAGTTCATTTCAGGTCCAATTCTTAAAAATTGGTCATAAGATTGGATTTAGGTCCAAATAAATTCAACCTGAATTGAAAATGCTCAGACTGCCCTAAAAAAGTATGTAGGACTTCTCCAAACCCCTTTCATGTTCTTCAGCTACAAGACTCATCGGTAATGTCATAGTGACAGCAACATATTTGGATATTGGTAAACACATGTTAGCCAGTGGTAGCCAACAGCATTTTTTAGAAAGACACAATGGTCCAAAAATGATCCCATTTTGGTAGCAAATACCGTTTTCTGTTTTCTGACCTTTAAAATGGTGGGTACCTTTTTAATTGGCAAAAATTTTGGATTCCCTAGAATTCCAAATTTTTTGCATTTAGAATGAAATTGCTCCTCCCTATGGAGTACACAAACATATGGGATTATTTGACCATGTGAAAGATTCCTCTTGGCTTAGTGTGGATATCTGAGGCAAAGATTAGAGAATTATAAGGTGATGCCCTCTCAGTCTTTTGAAAGATCAGCTCTGCAAGTTTCTGACTCTGATCATCCCTGAAGAAAAATAGATATCAATCAAGATTACCTAATGGATGAGCACTTAGGGCATTAATCAAGGTTACTCACTTTAATGCTATTACTTACCAATAGGATTTGAGCATCAATCAGGATTACTTATTGTATCAATTACCTTTACTCATATTTCTAGACTTGTCTATTGGCCAATACTCTTACTCCATACTTCACTGTCATGAGTAATATCTATACATATTTATGTTTTTATACTAATGAGGGTCTGATGCATTACAAAAGTAAACAACCCATTGTAGATTGGCATTTCTAATGCATTTGTAAGGTTCAATCATAGTGAAGCCCACCTTGAAGTTGTCATAAAAATACACTAATAATAAGACCCTATTAAAATGTTGTAACTTTCTCAGAGAGAATAGGCAGTGGTGTACATAGAGAAGTAAGGGCCCATAGCAAGGATCAAACCAGGCCCCCCACACAGGACAGAAGGGTTTCTGCCTAAACCCTTTTCAGTGTCCCTTGGGCCATTTTTCAACTGCCTCATTTGATAAAAGTTCCTTTAGAGGGTAGAGTCCTGACCAAGTTTTCCCCTCCAGTAGAAGAGGAGATAATCCCAACTAAGACTGGGCCCCCTCTTGCCCTGGGCCCCATAGCAGTCACCTGGTCTGCTGTTATGGTAGTTACGCCCCTGGGGTGGGGGAAAGTGGGGTTTCAGAGAAATAGGGGCAGCAACTAACAGGTCCATCAAAAGGATGGTAAGCCTTCCCACCAATGAAAACAATACTATCTCACCCATCCATAGGCCATAATTAAATCCTTCTCCTGGAACTTACAGACAAAGCCTGAGTGGAACGTTAAGAAGAAAACAAAAAGAGGGATATTTATTTCTCAAATTTCTCAATTTGAAATCTAGGGCATTTAGCCCAAGAAAAGGAACAAATATCAGGCTTAAGGGTACATACAGAATAGTGAGAGGTATATGGATGTTCCCCTTACTCACTATCTGTAACTAATATGTAGTCGGGGGCAGTTGTAGAAAACAGTTGAATGTCCCTGATGTTAAAAACACCCCATTTAATCACTCACAGTGTGTGTATGTGTTAATATCTATACCAGGGAGCGATACACTCGCTCTTCTGGGTAATGCTGCACAACATGGGCAATGTCCCACTATCCCTGGCCTGTGTTACTGTGTTCACGGGCCAGTGGTATAATCACAAGGCAAGTCCTGAAATGATGGAGTGCTTAGCATAGTAACATAGTTTATAAGGCCGAAAAAAGACATCTGTCCATCCAGTTCTCCCTGTTATCCTACAGGTTGATCCAGATAAAGGCAAAAAAACCCTGTGAGGTAGAAGCCAATTTTCCCCAATTTAGAGGAAAGAATTCCTTCCCGACTCCAATCAGACATCAGAATTACTCCCTGGATCAACGACCCCTCTCTAGTAACTATAACCTGTAATATTATTACCCTCCAGAAATACATCCAGGCTCCGATTGAACTCTTTTAGTGAACTTACCATCACCACCTCCTCAGGCAGAGAGTTCCATAGTCTCACTGCTCTTACTGTAAAGAATCCTCTTCTATGTTTGTGTACAAACCTTCTTTCCTCCAGAGGCAGAGGATGTCCCCTTGTCACAGTCACAGTCCTGGGGATAAATAGATAAATAGATAATGGGGGTGATCTCTGTACTGACCCCTGATATGGGGATAGCGAGCCACAGCACTCTTAGAGTACTAGTAGATTGCTAAAGCACCCTGCATGCATGCTCTCTACTATCAAGCTTGACACGGTTCTTTATGGGAAGGAATTCATAATTCATCAGGAGCAAGAGAGAGTCTTATGGTTAAGGACTAATCTAAACCAGTGGCAGATAGCTGCCCACCACTGATAGCGTGCGGACAGCATGTCTCCAGAGCTGTAGTGGCCGTGGAGGCTCAAAGAAATAGAAGCAGCAATTGACAAGTCCACCAAAAGAATGGTAGGCCTTCCCACCCATGAAAACAATACCATCTCACCCATACGTTGGCCATAATGAAGACCTTCTCCAGGAACTCGTCAGCTCTACAGCAATTAGTAGTCTTGCACGTGTTCTTAAACCACTCTTGCTTCACTGGCAAATTATTAAAATCATGTTGCAATAGGGTCCAGTTAGAGCACAATTCTGATGCTGAACTGACAAGTTGTTAGTCATAGGAATGCATGAGGACTGCTTCATAACGTGTGAGGATTGTGCTCGAACCAAACCTTATTGCAACATGATTGTAATCAATTTCAAATAAAGGAACAGTGATTTTACACGCTGTGCACGTGCCGGATTATTGGTAAAGTAGATGGACCTCAGACACGTGACCTACCACCTTCAATGAACTTTTGACTCCAAGACCTCCATTTTGGCCCACTGAAAGTAACAAAGAAATATTACAAAGGTAATTTGGATCTGAAGGGATATATCAATATAAATCAAGTGAAAATAAGTTGCTCTAAAACATTATAGCACAGTTTGTAGTTAATCATCTATGAGTTGAACAAAAGCAGAGGTTGATTTGTGTTGTTTGTTTTGCAAGTACGTTCATGTCCTCTATCAGCTACTGCGAATAGGAAAAGGAAAATAGTCCCGTCCTTGAGGAGCATAAGCAGCGAGTAACAGTGTGGAACCATCTCTATGGTTATGTTCTCAATCACTGACAACCTAAGACTAACCTTAACCCAATCCGGTCCTTTACTTCATGTTGCTTCGACTTACACAGGTTTGTAAGCAGACCTTGACCACTGGAAGGATCAGCCTTTCAGAGAACCTGTACTTTGAGGGGTCATTCTCAGCTGACCAGTGGGACCAGTTCTTTAAGAATATAATAGATGGCAAAGCTCCAAATTCATCCAAGGTTTAAATCCAAGCCCGTAGTTGCCTTTGGTTTCTAGACATACATCTGTGTGAGTTAAAGCCAATTTGAGAATGCTCAATGCTCCATTGTATCTCTGGTCCTTTAAATCATCTAGTTTAATAGCTCCTGCCAGCAGGATCAACACTTTTTAAACCAGGTATGCTACCTGGTATGGCTGATCCTGCTGATGAAAGAGATATATGTCTACCAAACAGCTGTTTAAGAGTAGCTCTGATGACATAAATTGGTGCCAGAACTACACAGCTCAGTCCTTTGTGTAGTGGACAAGGCCTGTAACTTTAGCATTGCTCTCATTTAGGAGAAGGTTCCAAACTGATTTGTTATGCTGGGGGTTGTTGCACCCCTACTGATAGGATATTAATAGCCTATCCTGAGGATAGACCATCAATATTAAAATTGTGGACAACCCCTTTAAAAGCAGAAAGTAGAAAAAATGGACATTGCCTATTAAGAAGAGTGGCACTGTGGTGCTCCAAATAATAATAAAAAAAGTTTACAATAACATCATTAAGAACTGAGGATCTATTCTTGTCTTAAAGGGATTCTCCAGGAATTTGGAAAATGAAAATACTTAAATATTACTTCATAAAAAATTCATTCCTACATACCTTCCATTAGTTATAATGCCCCGTTTTGTCTAGGGAGCAATCATTACGAGAAATAAAATGGTCGCCGTCCTATTAGTACACACAAAACCTGTTTTAATCACAAAGGAGGACAAGTTACTTCACAACACTGAGGTAAAGCTGCCTCATCCTCCTCTCTGCTCTGCATGTCAGGGATTATCATCCTGAATACAGTTTAATATGATGTTCAGCTGAATCTGTGGGAATTGAGTCCATGAGGAGACATGAAGGACAGACAGGACAGACTGTGGTAATGGAGACTGCATACAAGTGCTTCTAGCCACATCCCCAACTGTATTTTGGATCATAATCCCTGACGAGCAGAGCAGAGAGGAGGATGAGGCAGCTCTTTACCTCAGTGTTGTGAAGTAACTTGTCCTCCTGTGTGATTAGGACAGGTTTTGTGCGGAATAAGACAGCAGCCATTTTATTTCTCCTAATGATTGCTCCCTAGACAAAACGAGCCATTATAACTAATGGAAGGTATTTGGGAATATATTTATAATAAAGTAATATTTAAGTATTTTCATTTTCTTAATATCCGGTGAACCCCTTTAAATAGAGAGCAATTTGTTTCTAAACTAGCTGGATTCATCAAGAATTGCACAAATATTTTTCATCCAAATGATTCCAAAGTTTTGGCGAATCACTTTAGGCTAAACGCTCAAAAGAATTCAGAGTGAGAAAAAATTTAATAAAAGACAATCGAAAAAAAGTCCTACGAGGCATTACAGAGTCATATATATTTTCAGGCCAATTGGAACACTTTTTATTCGGGTAGAATCGATTCAGATACGAATCAAACTTTTTTTTTTACAGTTTCACAACAATTTGACCTGAAACGAGTTTCTAGAAATTCTCCATTCTTGAACGCAGAACTTGATTGCTTGTATTTTAACCACCTCTAATTTTCATCCATAATTACAGTATCCCATACCTTTCTCAGTGCATCCCTTAGGAATTCTACCTACACAATACATTGATCATTAGGATGTTACATAATGCTAAGACAAGTATTAATTTACAAATTAAATATATAGATAGGACTCATTACTATTATATTTAGATTTAAATTATTGTCATTGATGTCAGGGGTGGAATTACAAACAATACAAACATCTTATGTGTTGTAATGTGAACTAGTGTTGAGCGAATCGAAGTGAAAGGAATTGACTTCAATCCGAATTTCAGGAAAAATTTTATTCGCCATGAATCAGAATTTTCTCTCGCTTCATGGTAACAACTAGATTTTTTTCCTAAAATAACAGCTACACATGTTACAAAGTGAAAGTAAAAAGGAATGTGATATGACCTATAATGCTATGCAGCCAGCCAATTTGCACATAGTCATTCCCTGTGATGTCACAGCCCTATAAAAACCTCATCCTGCATGGTCACCACCTTTTCACTGTGAACTGAGCAGAGACGTGGGAGAGGGAGAGACATGGCAAGCTATATGGACAGTGAGTTAGAAAGCTTTGAATTGACGAATATTAGTTGGGGACAGTGTAGGGAGATCATAGGGAGAGTTTTTAGACACAGTAGGGAGAGCATAGGGACACTATGGGGACAGTGCAGGCTGAGTTTAATCACCCTGAGCATCTTTTTTCACCTGCTGCGCCATTCATTCTTAATCTATTCTGTTATACATAGACTTACTGTATATCTGGCTTAGTCTTAACAGGTGGTCTAATATATAGGTGTGTTTATGTAGTTCATCTTCTGCACCATTTATACTTAATGTCTTCTGTTATGCATATAGTTACTGTGCATCAGACTTAGGTTCACATTAACGTTATGAATTCTGTTATTGATTTCCGTTATAACAGGACTTTCTTTTCTGTCCTGCATAACAACAACCAGATGAATTTGTTTTGCGTGCCCATAAACCTCTATTATGAGGGATCAAAATTGAATGCCTCCGGTTTCCATTTTGAATTCTAGCTTATGAATTGAGTTATTTTCTTTTATAACCATGTTATAATGGAAAGCAAGAACGGAATTCATAACGCTGATGTGAACCCACCCTTAGTCTCAACAGCGCTTTAAAATATAGGCGGGTTAACCTTTTTCATTTACTGTGCCATTAATAATTAATCTGTTCAGTTATACATAGACCTTCTACGCATCAGACTCATTGTCAACAGGCAGTGTAATGTATAGGTACATTTACCAAGTACACTTTCTGCATTATTAATACTTAATCTGTTCTGTTCTACATACACTTACGTTGCATCAGACTCATTGTCAACAGGTGGTCTAACACACACACACACATTTATCTAGCTCAACTGCTGTGCCATTAATACTTACTGTAGTAACATAGTTACATTACTGATTCAGTTACTGCACACTATGGATAACAGACAGTTGCCTGGGCCCTCAAAAGGAACAGGCAGTGGCAAAAAGTAGTCTGCTGTAGTCGGCACAATTAGCAGAAGAAGGGGTGGTGGTAGCAGCAGTTGCAGAAACAGTCCAGAGCTGTCATCCTCTGGTTGTGTTTTGACCAAGGATTCAGCTCTACTGGAATGGTTGACTCGCTGTTAAACATCATCTCAGGTGACAACAGATTCACATAGCCAGGAATCCGTGGGTTCCTCTGACAACCTCTGTGCCCTCACCTGTCCTGCAACTGTCTCTTTCTTTTGCTGCTCCTTCTGCTCGGGAAGTGATGCACCGCAAGTGATGTTCCCCGTTCTGCTCCACATTTCAGTGAGGACGAGCCTAGTGAGGACAGTCAGCAGCTACAGGCCAGCACAGACTTGGAGAAGAGGTCTGCTACATCCTCCCTTTGGCCATGATTCTGGTGACAGGGACATAAGTGAAGAAGAGACAGTAGTGGATGATGAAGGAGCCAATCACATGTGGGAGCCGGGTGAAGAGGGGGCATCATCATCAACATAATCATTTGGGGCGAGGGTAGCAGCAGGCCCATGAGACAGCAGGATGGCAGCATGCTGATGAGCCCTGCATGTGTCACCATAAAATGGCCTTGGAAAACCGCTACATCTCCCATGGCCTGCATACCTTCTCCAGCAGTCAAAGCTCCTCAACCTCAGCATAAGGAAGCTGTCATTCTTTCCATTCATCAAACACTCTTAATGCTCCTCCTCTTCCTACTCCTCGTCATGTGTTTTGCCAGCAAGGCAATTGCAAAGGGCCAACAGTATGCGTGAGTGCATTCATCCAACAACGTAGAAGCTCCTTCTGCAGCAACTTAAGTCTTGAGTCTATGATGAGCACTTTTCTTCAGCCGCCTACTAAAGAAAACACCCAGCAGCAGTGGAACATGAAGCAGAACCTGAACCAGAAAGTGGCATGCTTGGACTGCACCCTGTCACCCCAGATCAAAAATCCCTTGAACTGCTGGCAGCCAAACTTGAATTGTGACCACAAGTAGCCGAGTTTGCCCTTGGCAAGATTTCCTGCCCAGCCAGTAGTGTGGCTCCATAGCAGTAGTTCACTGTGGCAGGTGGCATGGTTACCTCAAGGAGAACTCATATTTCAACACAAAATGTTGAAAGACTAACCTTTATAAAGCTGAATCAGGCATGGACCAACCAGGATTTTCAGACATCAGTTCCTGTTGCAACAGACTAGATGATTCTGGCAGTAATGATCTGACTGTAGTGTGCTGCCACATTGGAACATTATGAAAAATGGCCCGTTACTTTTGCCCATGTGTTGCTGCCACTATTCTGATGCTATCACCGCCTGAAGCTGCACACCTGCTGCCTCTACTGCTATCTTCTCCTACTGTTATCTGCCACAGTCTTGTGCTGTTACAGCCACTGCGGTTGCCCTCCCCTCCCCACTCTGTTCTGGGGCCACTATTGTGACTCATGCTGTTGCCACCCACACCTGTCTATTACAAGACCACTATTGTCCCTGTATGGCTTTGCTGACATCACAGTTTATTTTTCTGTTCTTCTGATCCATCAGAAAAATAACCAGAAGGCCTCTATAACACCGTTAATATTTGATCATGATTTGGAAGCCAAAAGCAGGAGTGGGTTCAAACTATAGAACAGATGCAAATATTTCCATGATATTTTATGTTGGACCCACTCTTGTTTTTGTGTTACAATACTAATCAAATGCTGACCAAATACTGACTGTGTTAAGGAGGATGCTCAAAATACAGGCTCTGCTTTTTTTAGCTGTTTTTCTGACGGATCAGAAGAAGGAAATAATAAACAGTAATGTCAGAAAAATCTCACTGCTGACACCTTTCCCACTCTATCAGTCATATTCAGGAACTAAACCTATTCTTAGATTAGTATCAAGAATAGATCTACACCTGTTCTGTAGATTTGGCCCACACCAGCTTTTGGCTGATAATAAATGACAAAAATAACTGAACAAATAACTGATGTGTGAATGGAGCCTAATAGTGACACACAGTCATTCTATAGCTAACAGAAGGGGTAAAAAAGCATGTGTTTGGACTGCCACAACATGCAATAAAATAACTTTTTTTTTCTCCACTATTTATTGGCGCTGCCTCCTTATCCTATTTTGTTCCACTAAAGAGTAATTTGGACACAGCTCCTATGGGGGCACGAAGCATGACTTCTTTTCAATCTGAATAAAAATTATTTCAGATGCAAATGGCCCAAACTCTATAGAGCATGAGACTTCTATCACACAGTCAGAATTTTGCATCAGGATATGCTCAAAAGCAGGAGTGGGTCCAAAACACAAAGACATGCAAATATTTCCATCAAATTTTCTCTCTGTTTTGAACCCACTCCTGTTTTTACCATACCAATACTGATGCCAAAAACAAACCAAATACTGACCGTGTGATAGACGCTATTAAAGTCCTGCATGTAGGACTTCTTTTCCATATGAATAAAACCGATTACAAATGCAAATGGACAAAACTCATGAAAATTGAGCATGAGGCTTCATGAGCATGGTCAGTATTCTACATCATGATTTGGAAGGATTTGATTATGATTTGGAAGCAAAAAGCAGGAGTGGGTCCAAAACACAGAAGACATGCAAAAATTTCCATCACATTTTATCTCTGTTTTGGACTCACTCCTGATTTTGCCTTACAAATACTGATCAAATGCTGACCAAATACCGACAGTTTGAAGGTGATGGATCAGAAGAACGGAAAAATAAAAGATGATGTGAACACAGATGTATTGTTGACACCCTTCCCACTGTTATGGGGCCACTTCTTGAATCTTGGGCCACTGCACGGTTAAGTCCACTCCAATAAATTAGACCTGACGCTAACGTTGACCTGTAAGGCTGAGTACACACTTCTGTTATTTGGTCAGTTATTTCCATCACTTATTGTGAGCCAAATTTAGGGGTCAAGTAGAGGCGTACTGCCGATATAGGCAGACCACAGAGCTGCTATTGGGCCCACAGCACAGGGGGGCCCAGAGAGCAAGTAAGGCCCCGCCCCCTACATATACTCTGCACAACAGGCATTTGTGTCCAGGTTGTTCATAATTAAGTAACTTTGGGCATTGAGGTAGCCTGCGGCTTCTTATGCTCAGCACCCGCCCCCCTCATGCACCGACCCCCCCCTTCCCCCTTCCCCCATGTCCGCTCATCCCTGCATCCAGGAATGGATGTTGCTGTGTCTAAAGGACCTTTCTGACATCGTCTGACCATGTGACCAATGGTGAGTGTGTCTGTCCCAGTGTGTCTGTCCCCCCATGTGTCTGTCCCCCTGTGTGTGTCTGTCCTCCTGTGTGTCTGTCCCCCTGTGTGTGTGTGTCTGTTACCCTGTGGGTGTGTCTGTCCTCCTGTGTGTGTGTGTCTGCCCCCCTGTGTGTGTGTCTGTCCCCCTGTGTGTGTGTGTCCTCCTGTGTGTGTGTGTGTGTCTGTCCTCCTGTTTGTGTGTCTGTCCTCCTGTTTGTGTGTCTGTCCCCCTGTGTGTGTGTGTCCTCTTGTGTGTGTGTGTGTCTGTCTTCCTGTGTGTGTGTCTGTCCTTCTGTGTGTGTGTCCTCCTGTGTTTCTGTCCCCCTGTGTGTGTGTTTGTCTGTCCCTGTGTCCCTGCCCCTATGTGTCCCTGTCCCCCTGTGTCCCTGTCCCCCTGTGTGTGTGTACGTCTGTCCCTGTGTGTCTGTCCTCCTGTGTTCCTGTCCCTGTGTGTCTGGCCTCCTGTGCTCCTGACCCTGTGTGTCCCTGTCCCTGTGTGTGTCACCGTCACCATGCACACAGTGTTCCTATGTCTTGACACAGCTTCATCAGGACGTTCTGTGGGGGCAAGAAGAAGAAGACGGAAGAGGAGACATCGCCACCATCATGGAGTCCATGGGAGAGGCACACTAAGGACGCAGGTAAGACTATCACATGATCTACACTAGTGTTATCTGTGGTTATACATGGGACTGCAGATAACACTACCACATGATCTGCACTAGTGTTATCTGTGGTTTTACATAGGACTGCAGGTAACACTACCACATGATCTACACTAGTGTTACCTGTGGTTTTACATAGGACTGCAGGTAACACTACCACATGATCTACACTAGTGTTATCTGTGGTTGTACATAGGACTACAGGTAACACTACTACATTATCAGCACTAGTGTTATATGTGGTTTTACATAGGACTGCAGTTAACACTATTACATTATCAGCACTAGTGTTATCTGGTGTTACATAGGACTGCAGGGACATGTACTACACTATCTCTACTCAGAGAGGAATCACTGTGTTACCTGTGGTGTTACAAAGGACTGCAGGTGACATCTACTACATTATCTGTACTCAGAGCGCTATCACTGTGTTTCCTGTGGTGTTACATAGGACTGCAGGTGATAACAACATTATCTGTACTTGTACTGCCCCAGATATGGCAGGAGAGTCTCGGAATTTGGTGGCTACTTGGCTTTCATGCTAATTTGTAAAGGGAGGGGGGTGCTGTTTGAATTTTTGCCTCAGGAAGCAGAAGAGCTAGAATCAGCCCTGTCTGTTCCTATGTTCAGTTGACCCCCCCTCCCTTCCCACATTTCTGCATGTGGTGCCCGGGCATTTTGGGGAGCATAATAGGGGTTAAATAACCCCTTTAACCCTTATATTACCAGAAGTTTTTTTTTGTTTTTGCATTTTCATTTTTCTTCCTTATATTCCTTGACCCATCACTTTTTTTTATTTTTCCCTTCACATAGCTGTATTAGGTCTTATTTTTTGCGGGGCAAGTTGTACTTTCGAATGCCACCATTTAATATGACATACAATGTAGTGGAAAGCGGAAAAAAAATCCAAATGGAGAGGAATTGGGAAAAAAAAAGCAATTCCTTCACCATTTTACGGGTTTTGTTCCTACGGCGTTCCCTTTGCAGCGAATGGGGTGTGGCAGGGGAGGAGCCATGGCAGGAGGTCGGATGGGCCAGGGGTGGCCATGATGAGGCCGGAACTCCGTCCCACCCCCATTTTAGTTAGTGGACCCGGAGAGGAGTTCCAGCAGCACGCATGTATTAGTGGCACCACGGATCCGGTAGGCTGTTCCATCACCAGAACAGCCTACCAGAGAAGGCTACCGCTAATGTAAAAGAAGCCTAAGTTGATAACCTGTCTTGTACTGAAATCCACCAAATTCCATTTTTTTTTTGTTTTGATCATCTTCACCTTTATCTACTCCAGTTCACCGATTTCCTTATTATACACAGAGGCCCGAAATTGGACACATTATTGTGTGGCTGGACTAGTGATTTGTATAGAAGTAATACTACTTGTATGCTCTTGTCAGGTGCATCTAACATATTTTTCTTTTGATGCACTCCATGATTTCATTTGACCTGGCAGCATCTGTCTGGCATGGATCAATAAGTTTAATTTAACGCCCACCAAAATTCAAAAATTCAAAATTCAAAACAGATTTCCCTGTGTTTTACAATTTGGTACATAATTGTACATTCTGTTTCCCCCAGTGTATAACTTTACATTTGTCTACACTGAACTCCATTTGCCATTTTTCCATCCAAGCCTCCAACTACTCCAAATCCCTCTGTGTTGAATACCTTACTGAGTTTAGCATCACCTGCAAGTATTGAAATGTACTCAGTATGCCCTCTACCAGGTCATTAATAAAGAAGAGCAACCAAACTTGACCAATGTGGCACCCCAATGGTAACTGGGGCTCTTCTATGTTGAACCCTGTGGCACATCACAGGTAGCTGGCTAATTCTTGTACCCCACTAGAGACTGGGATTCTTCCATAATGATCATTGTGGTGGCTCACTGATAACTGGGACTCTTCCATACTGACCCCAGTGGCATCCATTGATAACTGGGTCCCTTTTATTATGGATTTACTATGAATTCTAAGGTACGGGAATAAATAGGATTAGACAATGAATAAGTAAAAAAAAAAGTTTACTAAACAGTGGTAAAAGAGATATATATAAGTTATATGAGCAGGTAGACATGTATTAGGATGGAGCAAAGCGGAAAGCCTCTTAAAGGTTTCCGTTTTGGTTTTCATCCTAAAATTACATTAAATTCAATTATAAATCTGTTATAAAGGAACCTATAATGGAATGCGAACCCTTCCCTTATGCATCAACCCTGGAATAGACCCTGTTATTATAGAATCCCGAAATAAATTGGGTTCTGTCTATCACATTAATGATAACAATGATTCTATTATGATAGACCAGTAATTATGGCATGATTCTACAGGTAAGTTTGATGGAATGCCAGCCTACACAGAATAATATTAAACAGTACTGGAAGCATGCAGTATTTAAGGTACTATACAGTATAGTCAAAAGTTTCCTCAGATTTCTTTTACCTCTATACCAAGCCTAAACTCGAGTCTTATGTGTTTAGATGGCTGGGGTTCTTCTTGTTGACTTTGATGAACTCCATGATTTTTCTGACAATACATTATGCCAACATTTTGGTGACCTGAGTCTCTGTCACCATTGATACTCCATCCCCTGGTTCATCTAAAGTAAAAAAAAAAAGGCTTGCATTCATGTTCTATATCATGTAAAATTGGAGGTGTTGTATGCAACTAGCATTAATATGGAGACCATGAGTGAGCTATTTACTCAGGCCAAGAGTTGAAACACTGAAGCTCTAGTAGCTACGTTTAAAATGAAAAAAATGTGGACAGCACTCCCAGAAGAGCAACGTGGGAGGGGTGGGCCTCTTAGGGGCTTGGTCCAACTCAACATACAAAGGAAGAGGAAGTACTCCAAAATAATGCAAAACTAGTGATATCTTAATCCATATGCAACATTTTGGCTATAAAGCCTTCACAAAGCATGCTTTATAATAACTTTTCAGCCAAAACTTCGACCAAGCTCATCGTCACCTATGGTTAAATATTCAGATGCCTCAACAACAAACTAATGTTAGAAGCAAATCATTGATATGACTACAGCTAGAGAAGCTGCTACAGGCCCCGGAATATTAGACGGTTCATGCAGCAAAACTGTTCTATATTCTTGTAAGGTTTCTTCAAGAGAGGTTGAGGGATAGTGTTGAGCGAGCATGCTCGGCCGAACTCCCTGTTCGGCCGAGCATGCCTACGTTCGGGTCCGCTCGGTGTTCGGCTGAACACCGAGTGTACTTGAGCGCAATGCAGAGTACAGACTACTGGCATTCACTGTAATGTTGATTTGTATGCTAGTGCGTACAAATTCAGTTAATTAGCATACTTTTACGAGTGAAAGGCGTAAAAGCGGAGAAGTCGCGATTCTGACCTTTTTCTATTAACCAGACACCCTCCCCTCTTCCGAGCAGGGGATGCCTGGTTTAGTCCCATTGACTAACATTATGCTCGGGTGCTCGGCCGAGCACTCGAGCAACCCCTAGTACTCGGCCAGAGCACCCGAGCATACGAGCACAGAGGTGCTCGTCAACACTATTGAGGGATCATGCATGATTTTACTATGGGGAGTTATAGATTCTAGCTATGAACCTGCAACAACTGTACATCCAGATAAAGCCATTGTTGGACCCCACATCCTGTGACACCGAAATCATCACAAGGTTGGACAAAGAGAGATTGTTTGGTGACTATTGATGAGTCGATTTGATCACCAAGATTCCTTTTGGATATAATCCTTTTAGGTGTTGCCTGCTGAGCATGAAGGTGCCAATATGTACAAAAGAAAACTCATTAAACGCTGAATCAGCTATTCTAAAATTGAGGTTGATGATTTATCGTGATGAGATATCCTATTGTTTTCAAATGAGGCCTTTTTACTGGGTGATCCTCCCTGTTGTTTAGTCCAGGCCAGTATCACAAGTCATCCTTCACGTCTTTCCCAGTGACCCAGAAATATTTCTTACAAAATGATCCTCCATATGCTAAACTAAAATTCTTCTAGTACAGACCTTAGCGCTTTATCATTGTCACATACAGGCTTTGGGAAGTTTGATGAAAAATTTAAACAAACTTGCAGCTTAAGGCATATATATATATAACACTGTAGCGGCATATAGTTTTTGTGAATTATTTGCATTTATATAATAATAATTATATTTATAATATACATTGAAAAATAAAGTGTTAAGGGTAGTTGTATGGGCTCTACATAGGCTGACATTGCCGTATGGGCTCTACATAGGCTGACATTGCCGTATGGGCTCTACATAGGCTGACATTGCCGTATGGGCTCTACATAGGCTGACATTGCCGTATGGGCTCTACATAGGCTGACATTGCCGTATGGGCTCTACATAGGCTGACATTGCCGTATGGGCTCTACATAGGCTGACATTGCCGTATGGGCTCTACATAGGCTGACATTGCCGTATGGGCTCTACATAGGCTGACATTGCCGTATGGGCTCTACATAATGCCGTATGGGCTCTACATAGGCTGACATTGCCGTATGGGCTCTACATAGGGCTGACATTGCCGTATGGGCTCTACCTAGGCTGACATTGCCGTATGGGCTCTACATAGGCTGACATTGCCGTATGGCTCTACATAGGCTGACATTGCCGTATGGCTCTACATAGGCTGACATTGCCGTATGGGCTCTACATAGGCTGACATTGCCGTATGGGCTCTACATAGGCTGACATTGCCGTATGGGCTCTACATAGGCTGACATTGCCGTATGGGCTCTACATAGGCTGACATTGCCGTATGGGCTCTACATAGGCTGACATTGCCGTATGGGCTCTACATAGGCTGACATTGCCGTATGGCTCTACATAGCTGACATTGCCGTATGGGCTCTACATAGGCTGACATTGCCGTATGGGCTCTACATAGGCTGACATGCCGTATGGGCTCTACATAAGCTGACATTGCCGTATGGGCTCTACATAGGCTGACATTGCCGTATGGGCTCTACATAGGCTGACATTGCCGTATGGGCTCTACATAGGCTGACATTGCCGTATGGGCTCTACATAGGTTGACATTGCCGTATGGGCTCTACATAGGCTGACATAGCTATATAGGCAGTACCAGTGTTGGACTGGGATGCCTAGGGCCCACCAGTAAAAGTCATTGTGGGGCCCTACTGTACAGTGACATGCAAATATTATCTGCCCATACAGAGGCAGACAGCAACAAAATGATCAAATATGGGGTTCTCTGCAAAAACTTGAAAAGGTGGGTCCCAGGGAAGAGAAGATACAGGCTGACCTTACTCTATTCCTAGAGGCCATCTTTAACTTCTGATGCGTGTATAATAATAAACTGGATAGTCTACCCATTTTTTATATTGATATAGGTTATTTATGCTGTGCTGGTGGACTGGGGTCCTAGCTTTCTCAGGGGCCCTCTGGGGGATTGTGGGCAAGTGTGATCCTGGGCTTTACATCGGCTGCCAGTGTCTTATGGGCTCTACAAGGGCTGACATTGGTGCATGGGCTTTACAAAGGATGACACTCCTGTATGGACCTAGAAGGGCTCTGACTGCTACATGGACACTACAAGGACCGACACTGCTGTATGTGCACTACAAGGGCAGACACTGTTTAATGGGCACTAAAAGGGATGACATTGCTGTTTAGGCACTACAAGAACTGACACTCAAATATGGGCACTATAAGGGCTGACAGTGTTTTACGGGAACTACAGGAGGTGACAATGTCAAATGGGTACTGCAAAGGATGACTCAGCTATACTAGCGCTACAAAGGATGACACTGTTGTATGGGCACTACAAGGGCTGACATTGTCTTATTGGCTCCATAAGGGCTGAAATTGGCGCATAGGCTCTACAAAGGATGACACTCCTGTATGGAACTAGAAGGGCTCTGACTGCTACATGGACACTACAAGGACTGACACTGCTGTATGTGCACTACAAGGGCAGACACTGTTTAATGGGCACTAAAAGGGATGACATTGCTGTTTAGGCACTACAAGGACTGACACTGCAATATGGGCACTAATAAGGGCTGACACTGTTGTACGGGCACTATAAGGGCAGACAATGTCAAATGAGCACTGCAAAGGATAACTCAACTGTACTAGCACTACAAAGGATGACACTGTTGTATGGGCACTAAAAGAACTGACGTTTGTATAGCCACTATTAGAAATAACACTACTGTTTGTAGACTGCAAGTGATAACACCCCTGTATGGGGACTAAAATAAATGACACTGTTATACTGGCACTCTAAGGGTTGATACTGTTTTATGTGCACTACATGCGCTGACACTGTTGTAAGGGCACCTATAGGGTGGACACTGTTGTGTGAGCACTGCAAGAGATGACACTGCTCTATAAACATTGCAATTAGTGTTGAGCGATTTGAAGTATTTAAAGTGGACTTTGATGTGAATTCCAGGAAAAACTTGAAATGGCATAAAAAAACAAAACAAATACATACTCACCTCATCCATTTGAGCGCGAAGAGGCTGCAGCAGCAATCTTGATTGAAGATCCTGCGTGAAATCTCGTGCGTGGTGACGTATGACATCACAACACTGCCAACGTAATGATGTCATCACACACCGCACAAGATTTAGTTCGGGATTTTCTAGATTTTCTTCATGATCAAATGGATAACAGATTAATCCCTGAAATCCCTCACTATTATTCTCAGATGCCGCAATCAACGATTAACATCACAAAGCAAATTTCTTTGTGAAATTCGGCGAAGCAGACAAATCCAATTTTTTAAAATTTGCTTCAACATTACCATATTTTTCGCTTTATACAACACACTTTTTTCCTCCAAAAAGTAGGGGGAAATGGCTGCGCGTCTTATATAGCGAATTCTAGTGAGCGCTTTCATTATGGAAGCACTCACTAGTATGTATTAAGTGCCCGGAGCAGGGAAGAAGTGCTGCAAGCGCTTCCGATACTTAGCCTCCCTGGTCTTCTTGGCGGGGCCAACGCTGCACTGTCCTGATCCCGTACATTGTCAGGACCTAGTGCACACACTATGACTTGACGCTGCACGCTGCTGGAAATGAAGAGGAGCCGAGGCGCAGTAGAGGTAAGAGGAGCTTTTTATTTTAGTCTGATGGAGGTATGAAAGGGCTGATTGGGGTCTGAAAGGGTTCATCTGAGATCTGATGGGGGTCTAAAGGGCTGATCTGTGGGCTGATGGGGGTCTGAAAAGGCTGATCTGAGGTCTGATGGGGGTCTGAAAGGGCTGATCTGAGGTCTAATGGGGCCTGAAAGGGCTGATCTGAGGTTTGATGGGGTCTGAGTGGGATGATCTGAGGTCTGATGGGGCCTGAAAGGACTGATCTGAGGTCTGATGGGGTCTGAGTGGACTGATCTTAGGTCTAATGTGGTCTGAAAGGGCTGATCTGAGGTCTGATGGGGCCTGAGTGGGCTGATCCGAGATCTGATGGGGGTCTGAAAGGGTTAATCTGAGGTCTGATGGGGTCTGAGTGGGCTGATCTGAGGTCTGATGGGGTCTGAAAGGGTTGATCTGAGGTCTGATGGGGGCTGAGTGGGCTGATCTGAGGTCTGATGGGGGTCTGAAAGGGCTGATCTGAGGTCTGATGGGGGTCTGAAAGGGCTGATCTGAGGTCTGATGGGGGTCTGAAAGGGTTCATCTGAGGTCTGATGGGCTTCTGAAAGGGCTGATCTGAGGTCTGATGGGGGTCTGAAAGGGTTCATCTGAGGTCTGATGGGCTTCTGACATGGAGGGCTGATATGGGGGTCTGATGCGATGTCCTGATATTTATATGAGGTCTGATGAAACATATTTTTTTCTTATTTTCCTACTCTAAAATCAGATTTTTCGCTTTATAAGACGTACCCAATGATAAGACGCACATCTCATCATCGGGTGCGTCTTATAAAGCAAAAAATATGCAACAACAGTACAAGAGCTAATACTGCTGTAAGAATACTACAACAGGTGACACTACTGTGTAAGTAGTGCAGATGTAGCCAGCACCAGAATGGTCACTTTAACACGATTCATTATTGTATTACTGTAATACTGTGTTAACACATTAAGCCATTCAAGATAACATTAGCTACATCCGTACAACAACTGACACTGCTGTATATATAATTCCTAAGTGTGACACTGCCACAGTAATATTACAAGGACTGACACAGCTGTATGGACACTACAAGGGTATGGAAACTACAAAGCGCTGACATATCTGCAAGGGTTGAGACCACTGTATGGAAACTACAAGGGCTCACTTAATACTTAATACTGCTGCAATGGTACTACGACACTGCTGTACTGCACCACAAGGGCGAATACTGCTGTGTAGACACTGCCACATACCTTATATATGAAAACAATCACATATTGTAAGGACATAAGGTATTACTGGTCCATTGTATTGTAATTGTCATATCTTCACAGCACTATATGTCTTTCTGTATCATGCTAGTCTTCAACAGAGCCTCATTAACCTATTACTAATTAATATATGATTCATAAATTAGGTCAATCCATTAAAGAGTTACAGTACATGCATATGGTAAAATGATGAGAGTTTGCATTGGAAATACATGATAGTTATCAGCGCATAGTCATATGTTAATATATTTAATTAAGGGTTGGATATATCACGTTTGTAATACTGTGTTTTATCATATAGGTAGGGTTGAGCAAACCCGAACCGCAAAGTTCTGGTTAATACCGAACTTTGCGAGTTCGGGTACCCGGACCCGAACCTGGACTTTTTCACAAAAGTTTGGGTTCGAGTTCGGTGTTCGGGTAGTTTTATTATTTTCCGTTATAACATGGTTATAACGGAAAATAATAGCATTCTTAAGGCAGAATGCTAAATAAAATGGCCTTCTAGGGGTTAAAAATAATTTAAAAAAACTCACCTTGTCCACTTGATGCGCAGCCGGTGTCTTCCTTCTTCTTCTTCTTTCAGGACCTTCAAAAGGACCTGCGATGTCGTCATTTCGCGTCATTGCGCTTGGTGAGCGCGGTGGCGGTTCTGCCTTAAGAATGCTATTATTTTCTGTTACAACCATGTTATAACGGAAAATAATAAAGGGAAATTCGGGTGCCCATTGATTTGAATGGGGTCCGGGTTCGGGATGAAGTTCAGGTCCCGAACCCGAACTTTGACCTGAAGTTCGGCTGAACCCGGCGAACCCGAACTTCCTTGGGTTCGCTCATCCCTACATATAGGTCATACTAATATTTAATTGCAGCCCCCAAACCACAGGATACCCAATACCCCAACGATCCGCATAACATAGGCAACCACCAGGCTCACTTGAATGAGGCTGACCTGTAGTAGCAGCTCTAGTCGCATATATGGACTTCCAGCTGGATATGGAAAGCAGGGACCACTGTACTGTGCTTACTAGTTTCCTTTGTTGCTCTCATCTTGGAGAACCAAGGTCCACCAAGTAAGGGATGTTCAGGAAAGGCAATACGTATAACTTTAGGAGTTAATGCATAGGAAGGTATTTTTAACAAAAAATCCCCAAATTTGTGATTACATTATTTAAATGAATTTAGTTGATTAGCGTCCTGTTTGGACAACCTTTGTTCTTCTGATTGCTCCTCAAATGCTGTGCTGATTGTAAATGGTCCTGGTAGTGGTAACTTTGAGATGCTGCAAGAAAAATGAAGGGGTACACCTTCCCCCTGTGTTTGCACAGATTTCCTCTGGGTACTCTGGTTTCCTTCCACACTCCAAAGACATACTAATAGGGAACTTAGATTATGAGCCCCATAATTAACAGCTGGACTGTTAAGTTTATGTTGTGTGCATGTGTAGTGACCCAGAGGGACACTATCACTCATACATTCCTATTGCTAGCCTGTTTGCCACCATTGTTTAGTGGTTTGTACCACCAACTGTACCACCAGCAGCAAAGTGTCATTTAGTTATATGCAAAAACTGTTATGTTCAAGTATTGTGCCTGGTTCACCAGCAGGTGGCAGTGTATCTGACAAGGAGTAGCTTTAGATAGAATAGAAGTTCCCATTTCATTCTCCCCCTTCTGGGCAGAAGTGGGCTAGTCCTGTTTCCTACCAAGGGAGGGGTTGTAGGAAGCTCTATAGAGAGTTGAGTTTTGGAGTCCAAAGGGACCAGACACGGCACAGTGAGGGGAGTTTTTTTTCCCCCTCCTGCTACAGGAGCCCCAGGAAGCAGCTCAAAATGCACTTCGGCTCCAGTCAGTTCATAGACTGAGTATTAAGAGGGGGTCAAAGGATCCCCACTCAACGGTACCAGAACTGCTAGAAAGTCCAGTAACTTGCGTGAAGCCAGAGATTAGCACAGCAGCAGAGAGATAAAGCAAAATATTCAAGTTCAAATGTCCATTTACCCATAGCCTGCTGGAGCCAAGAGAAGGATCAAATATTGTTTGGATGACACAAGTTTATTGTAAGTTTATTCAAGTAAAAACAGTTGAACTTTACCAAGTCTGGACTCTTACTCCACTAACTACAGCTACTTTGTTGCTACAGAGCCACCAGAGGCAATGAAGGCTTAATTGTCTGGTAACACAGCATCAGGGATCATCATGAGGATAACACCACTGGCATCACCACACAAAATAGGACATTCCCCAGAGGAGATAGAATAGAAATTCTGGCAGAACTCACAAAGAGAGGCAGGAGAGCCACCAAAGTTAGAGAGATGACAATAGTTTAAGTCATTGTAGATTCCTGAGTGTAGTTAGCTACCAGTGGAGGTAAGTGGCACTAGGCACTACCCATAAGTATCCATCACCTCATTGCCTAGATTGACCAGCTGAGCACACCAGAAGAGTATATGTCAGAGCTAGTGGGAGAAAAGAGCTGTCTCATTCCTGACAGCATTCTGGGTCCTATATGGAAGACAGGCCTGTAATGAAGACCAGCCAGCCTGCTGCTGGGTTCACCTTGTTGAGGCAATTGACTGTGATCAATAAAGTGTGTTACAAGAACAGGAATACCGCAACTGCGAAGGGACAGTGTAAAGTATGGTTGTGATAATAGTGAAACCGCAACCTGGGATTATCTGTGAGAGACTAACCAAAAATGTGAGAGAGCACCACATGGAAGAAGATATCAATATTCCAACTACAGCTTAGCCATCTTCAATGCTGCCTCCTTAAGAACACTTCAACCAGAGAGTGACAATGCCCAGATAAGTCAGGTGCACTGCAAGCCAGGGGCGTTGCTAGGCTAAAATATTCGGGGCCTGGGCCCCTGATGTTTTCTTCCAGGCCCCGAATGTCCTGCCTGCCTATTAGATATAACTGTATTGCCATCCTCAGGAGTGGGAGGGGGTGATGTTATTTAAATGGGACTGAATGTTGGAGGTGGCAGGGGCATGGTGATGTTCACATGGGACTGTATTTTGGAGAGATGGTGTCATGTCATTTACATGGGACAGCAGAGGGAGGGAGAATATTATTATTTACATGGGTCTGTATGGTGGAGGGGCTGAGGAATTTCTGAGGGCACTACAGGGAGGAGTATAAATAATGGGGGCACTTCAGGCGGAGCATTATAACAGTAGAGGGCAACATAAATACTGGCGGCACTGCAGGGGGGACTGTAGAGGTATTGTAAATCCAGGGGACATTATGTGTTCTTATTACTACTGGGGGCTCTATAGGGGAGACTTATGGATCCGCCTTATTTCTACTAAGAGCACTATGGGGGCCTTATTACTACTGAGGGGTTTGTAGAGAATGTTATTACCACTTGGGGAACAATAGGGGGGCCTTATTTCTACTGGGGGCTCTGTGAGGGCATTATTAATACTGGTGGGCTCTTCAACTAATGGGGGCACTGTTGGGGAGCATTATCACTGCTGGGGGAACTGTAGGGGGCAGTATTACTAATGAGGGCATTCTAAAAGGGAAATACTATTGGTGGGACTTTGAGGAGCTCTATGGGGACACTCATATTTCTTCAGGACAGTATTTAGTGGTATTGGGGAGCACAGCGAGCAGCAGGATAACACAGTTAGGCTACATGCACATTTTTACTGGATGCTTTATTCACTGATGCCTTTCTGAGAAATGGACGTTAAAAACAGACCCATTCAATTGTATGGGGGGCAGTCGGTTAAAAACGCACAAGACAGAACATGTTCTATTTTTTGACGTTCGTTTTTCACTGACCATCAAAAAACTACCGTGTGAATAACCCCATAGACTACCATTGGTCTTAAAACAGACGTGTGAGGGCCCTTGAAAAAAACGTCCATCACATGTCCGTTTTTCGTGTGCATGTAGCCTAGCACTCTAGATTAGGGATGAAAGAAAAGTGAGGAAGCTAAGATGCCTGTATGTCACACTCTGCAGAGATGGGCGGCTGAGAGAAGTTGTCCGGACCGAATGTAGAAGATGATGACAGAAAAGATCTACATCAGAGGAGACGTCAACTGGAGGCCCTGGATGTGACAGGTATGTGCTCCTCTATAGTGAGTACAGAAAAGTGTAGTGTGTGGGGGGGCAGGTGATCAACTCAGACAACTGGGCCATATTCATTGGGGCTGGGGCCCTGGATCTTTTAATACCCTAGCAACGCCCCTGCTGCAAGCAACGGGAGAGAGTAAACGGTCTTCACTTGAAGGGACAGATCCCTAGTACTGTTATTAATACTGTGCCCTGTGTTAGTCCAGCGCTCCATGCCAGCGCTGCTGCCCCTACAATTGGGCCCAGGCTCTCTCACACCCTCCTGCTGCCATGCACCATGCTGACAAGCGCAGGAAACAGGTCGCTTAAACTGTTGTATCTGCGCTCTGTGCCGATCTTCCTTCCTGCTTAGAGTCTTGTACTGTTTGTTAGGGCATGTGCGGGCATGTCTTTGCTCCTTTTTTGAGACAGCACATACACACCCTCTATCTCTCCAGCCTATGACTGGGTTACAGGATGTATTTAAAGGTGCTTTCTGCATCAGGAAGGTGCCTGAGCAATCTGGTCACTAGCCAGTCTAGTTACTCCTGTGAAGGTTTTTGGAAATTTCTGCTTTATTTTGTACCGGACCATGCTTCTCAATTTAATCGACGTTTCTTGATCGCTGCCTGCCCTGACTCTGGACTTCCTGACCACGTCTTTTCCCTCAGTGCTTTGCACCGGAAGGAAGTGTGCCAACCAGGCCAGGAGGAACAGAGTGGTGGATAGAAGTTGTTGTGGTTCCGGCTCTAACAGTCAATCACATAGCAATTGTCACACTGATGCTCCCTAGAGCCTTGCAGTGTTAGGAAAGCCACACCCTTTTTTTTCCTCGGAGCACACCATGATGTTGGGGCTCCTGTCTAATGGTAGTTAGAGTGCCCTAGATGTTATAGGTTTGGACTGGGTACAAGGCATGTGGAATAGGGCCAATGGCTGGCGTACGGTACAGCAGTCAGTAACCAGACCATATGTACATAATAATATTAATAATAATAATAGTAATCTTTATTTATATAGCACCACCATATTCCGCAGTGCTTTATAGATTCATAGGGTTCACGTACAAACAAAAGTAACTGGCTAATATACAACTGAAACAGAAGGAGTCGGGCCATTATTGTACTGAAAGGAGTGGTCCTGGCCGATCTGCTTCGGGTTTGGGACTGTTAGTGGATAGAGTTCAGGCCAGAGGAGTTGGTGGGGGAGAGGTTTAGTCAGGGAAAGGTCATTTTAGGAAGCTTGATAAGCCTGCCTGAAAAGATGTGTTTTTAGGGCACGTTTGAAGGTAGGAAAGTTGTGAATTGACCTAATATTCCGGGGCAGAGTATTCCAGAGAGTAGGTGCAGCTCGAGAAAAGTCTTGAAGATGGGAGTGAGAGGTACGAATTATGGAGGATATTAATCGTAGGTCGTTAACAGAACGGAGAGCACGAGTAGTGTGGTAGATGGAGATGAGGGAGGAGATGTATGGCGGTGCAGCACTGTGGAGAGCACGAGTAGGGTGGTAGATGGAGATGAGGGAGGAGATAATGGAGGTGCAGCACTGTGGAGAGCACGAGTAGGGTGGTAGACGGAGATGAGGAGGAGATGTATGGAGGTGCAGCACTGTGGAGAGCTTTGTGGGTGAGGGTGAGAAGTTTGAACTGTATTCTGTGGTGGATGGGCAACCAGTGAAGTGACTGGCATAGTAGCATCATGTAGTGGGAGGACAGATAGATGAGCCTGGCTGCAGCATTTAGGACAGACTGAAGGGGGGCAAAGTTTAGAGAGAGGGAGGCCGATTAGTAGTATGTTGCAGTAGTCAAGACGAGAATGAATGAACGCAACAACAAGAGTTTTTTCCGTTTTCACTGTAAAAAAAAAGGGTGGATTCTGGCGATATTCTTGAGGTGCAGACGACAAGAGCGTGTAAGTGATTGAATATCAAAACACAGTTTCACAGTGCAAAGTTTCCCAGCTATCAATGTATGGATTTAGGCAAGAATGGGATTTATACTCTTTCCTCTAGCCCTCCAAAGTCTCTCTATCTCTGCAGAATCTAAAACTGGCAATATTACTCTTGCAATGATGGCTGTAATTTCCTACTGATTTTAAACAATTGGCCTGACTGTGTTTTAGCAGTGTCCCTCTTAACGTCTGTTAGTCTTGATCAGCAACATCCTTACTGACTGACTCAGCCATTCAGATTCTGGAAGGTGATTCTCAGGATCTTTGGCCTATTCCTGTGAGGTGTGAAGCAAATGTAGATTCTTCCCATTTCCTCAGTTAACACACTACTCACTAACCCTGACCTAAGCCCATAGTTAACTTCCTGCTAGGGTTGAGTTAGGATCGTTAACCCAACCAATCCATACAAAAGCTATGCTGACTACTCTACAAAGCATGAACAGATGAAATAATAATAAATAACATTAATTATATTAAATAAAAAAAACAGCTTACAAAAACTATGCTGACTACTCTACAAAGCATTAACAGGTAAAATAATAATAAATAACATTCATTATATTAAATTAAAGAAAAACAGTTTGCAAGTGTCTTCTTCTGGGGCATTGGAGAAGGAAGAGAACAATTCCTAGTAATTGGTTCTGCCTTTCCCCAAACATAATGACAGGTTTACATGACCCAGATTAACGTTCCAACAAATGCTCATTCCTGATAATCTGCCCATTGAAATGTGCAGGCAAGCAAATTATCATTTAGGGCAGTAGATCATGCGGTCTAAACATTGTTCTGCTTCCCAGAAATAATGTAGCTCCATGAGGATGAGTGATCGCAGTAGATATTGCTTTTTCTCATACTGTATAGGTGATCGCTGCATGTAAATGCCGCACTTTACCCTCACTTCATCATGTCTTCATTCACCACTCATGTTAGTACAAAGTAAGGCAACCCATAGTTTAGTCACCAGAACTTGGTACAAGGCCAGATGGACATGGCTGCTAGGGACTCGTGTTGCAGATTATGGTGGTAGAAAACAGGTGTGAGCTCCTTGGTAGAAGACTTACCAGAATGACCAAGGGGTACAAAAGAGTTTGGCAAGCAGGGTCAGATTCAGGAGAGTCAGTAGGAGCTAAATAAGTAAATAAGGGATTAATTCAGAGAAAAGCCAAAGTCAGTTTGTCAGCAGATTTAATAGGAGCCAAATCAGTAGACAAGAGGTTAATCCAGAGGAAAGCCAAAGTCAGTACTCTAAGTGGGAGTTGAGAGTAGCACAAATGAACAGGAGCCAGGACACATTTGTAATCACAGGCAATGACTTAGAATCAGTGCCTGATTTCAATCACTGCCTTCTGACAGGAAGCCAAACCAGAGCCCTGATTGGTTCAGCAACCACTCACTCTGATAGGCTGACCAGCCAGGACTGGCATGGCGACCTCTCAGAATGGCTGTGTGACTGGTGTGTGCCCCACTCTTGACCTTCCCGAGCACCGATGCACAGTCTGGAGTAGCGGCTGCTGAACCGATGGGCAGACACCCCACAGGGCCGTGGCAAGGTAAGTTGATAACAATATATGTGCATAATGTATACATCATGTTTATGTGTGCAGGAACCTTTGTCCATTCTAGACGCCTGTGTCCTATCCAGACACCTTTATCCTCTTAGACACATCTAGTCTTTCTAGACAACTCTGTGACTCTGGGCACCGCTGTCCTGCATGCAATTTTGCCCTCCTGAGACTTATATCCCTTAAGCACCTGTGTACTTTTAAGAAATCAGTGCTTTACTGTGACTTCAATCTTCTCCACTCACCTTTATCACTTCTAGACACTTCCGATCTCTCTGTACCCTCCTTGGACCTCACAATTTATCATTCCAAATTTTATATATATATATATATATACAAGTGCATCTCAATAAATTAGAATATCATAAAAAAGTTGTCCCCCCCCCCAGTAATTCAATTCAAAAAGTGAAACACATATATTATATAGAGTCATTACAAACAGAGTGAACTTTTTCCAGTGTTTATTTCTGTTACTGTTGATGATTATGGCTTACAGCCAAGGAAAACTCAAAAGTCATTATCTTAGAAAATAAGAAAATTATATTAGACCATCTCTAATTTTTTTTTTTAAACACAGAAATGTTGGCCAAATTAAAAGTATGTATAGTAAATGCACTCTATACTTGGTTGGGGCTCCTTTTGCATGAATGACTGCATCAATGCGGCTTGGCATTGAGGTGATCAGCCTGTGGCACTGCAGAGGGGTTATGGAAGCCCAGGTTGCTTTGATAGTTACATTTAGTTCGTCTGCATTGTTGGGTCTGGGGTCTCTCATCTTCCTCTTGACAATACCACATAGATTCTCTATGGGGTTAAGGTCAGGCGAGTTTTCTGGCCAATCAAGCCCAGTGATACTGTGGTTATTAAATCAGGTATTGGTACTTTTTGGCAGTGTGGACAGGTGCCAAGTCCTGCTGGAAAAATAAAAATTCCACCTCCAAAAAGGTTGTCGGCAGAGGGAAGCATGAAGTGCTCTAAAAGTTCCTTTTCTCCTTGGCCCAGGTAAGACTCTTCTGGCGTTGTCTATGGTTATTAGTGGCTTGACACATGGAATGCAACACTTGTAGCCCATGTCCTGGATACGTCTATGTGTGGTGGCTCTTGAAGCACTGACTCCAGCAGCAGTCCACTCCTTGTGAATCTCCCCCAAATTTAGCAAAGGCCTTTTGTTAACAATCCTATCCAGGCTGCGGTTCTCCCTGTTGCTTGTGCACCTTTTTTTTAACACCCTTTTTCCTTCTACTCAACTTTCTATTAATATGCTTTGATCCAACACCTACTGAACCAGACTAAGGGGCCTTTTAAAGGCTTAGGAAGCCTTTGCAGGTGTTTTGGGTTAATTATTTAAATTTTCTGAGATAATTACTTTTGGGTTTTCCTTGGCTGTAAGCCGTAATCATCAACATTGACATAAATAAACCATTGAAAAAATTCACTCTCTTTGTAATGACTATATAATATACAGTACAGACCAAAAGTTTGGACACACCTTCTCATTCAAAGAGTTTTCTGTATTTTCATGGCTATGAAAATTGTAGATTCACACTTAAGGCATCAAAACTATGAATTAACACATGTGGAATTATATACTTAACAAAAAAGTGTGAAACAACTGAAAATATGTCTTATATTCTAGGTTCTTCAAAGTAGCCACCTTTAGCTTTGATTACTGCTTTGCACACTCTTGGCATTCTCTTGATGAGCTTCAAGAGGTAGTCACCTGAAATGGTATTCCAACAGTCTTGAAGGAGTTCCCAGAGATGCTTAGCACTTGTTGGCCCTTTTGCCTTCACTCTGCGGTCCAGCTCACCCCAAACCATCTCGATTGGGTTCAGGTCTGGTGACTGTGGAGGCCAGGTCATCTGGCGTAGCATCCCATCACTCTCCTTCTTGGTCAAATAGCCCTTACACAGCCTGGAGGTGTGTTTGGGGTCATTGTCCTGTTGATAAATAAATGATGGTCCAACTAAACGCAAACCGGATGGAATAGCATGCCGCTGCAAGATGCTGTGGTAGCCATGCTGGTTCAGTATGCCTTCAATTTTGAATAAATCCCCAACAGTGTCACCAGCAAAGCATCCCCACACCATCACACCTCCTCCTCCATGCTTCACGGTGGGAACCAGGCATGTAGAGTCCATCTGTTCACCTTTTCTGTGTCACACAAAGACATGGTGGTTGGAACCAAAGATCTCAAATTTGGACTCATCAGACCAAAGCACAGATTTCCACTGGTCTAATGTCCATTCCTTGTGTTCTTTAGCCCAAACAAGTCTCTTCTGCTTGTTGCCTGTCCTTAGCAGTGGTTTCCTAGCAGCTATTTTACCATGAAGGCCTGCTGCACACAGTCTCCTCTTAACAGTTGTTGTAGAGATGTGTCTGCTGCTAGAACTCTGTGTGGCATTGACCTGGTCTCTAATCTGAGCTGCTGTTAACCTGCGATTTCTTAGGCTGGTGACTCGGATGAACTTATCCTCCGCAGCAGAGGTGACTCTTGGTCTTCCTTTCCTGGAGCGGTCCTCATGTGAGCCAGTTTCTTTGTAGCGCTTGATAATTTTTGCAACTGCACTTGGGGACACTTTCAAAGTTTTCCCAATTTTTCGGACTGACTGACCTTCATTTCTTAAAGTAATGATGGCCACTCGTTTTTCTTTACTTAGCTGCTTTTTTGTTGCCATAATACAAATTCTAACAGTCTATTCAGTAGGACTATCAGCTGTGTATCCACCTGACTTCTGCCCAACACAACTCATGGTCCCAACCTCATTTATGAGGCAAGAAATCCCACTTAACCCCTTTGCGCCCAGCGCCGTACATGTACGGCGCTGGGGCGATGGGGGCACATGGCGCCCGCTCGCAAGTGCGGCGGGCGTCATGGCCGGAAAGTCTCTGCTGTTTCTAACAGCAGAGACTTGCCGCTACTTACCGCCATTGGCGGCGTCTTCCTGGGCGTTTAGATGCCATGATCACACGTGTGGCCAATCGGGGTGTCTGTACACCACATGAAAACTGTAATCCTCGCTGGTGAGGATTATAGTTTTCAAAGTGCAATTCTTATTCTGGCCACTAGATGGCAGGCCAGGATAAGAAATGAGCAATTGTTGGATTTCTCAGTCTAGAAAATCCCTGATTGCTCATAAAGAAAAAAAAAAAGCCACAATATATAAGCCCATATTTGAGCTTTCAAATAGTAAAAAAAAAATTTAAAAAAATGTTAAAAAATATATAAAAAATAAAAAAGATATAAAAGTTCAAATCACCCCAAATAACAATAAATATAGACATCATGGGTATCACCGTGACCAAAAACGCCCGTACTTTTAAAATATAAAAAAAAAAATTCCAATACGGCGAATTGTGTGGCGGAAAAAAGCATCCAAATGGCGATTTGCCGTTTTTTGTAGCTTTTTTTTTCTAAAAAAATTAAATAAAAAGTGATCAAAAAGTCATACACACCCCAGAATGGTATCAATAAAAACTTCAGATCGTCCCGCAAAAAATGAGCCCTGATACAGCTCTGTACCCATAAATACCAAAAAGTTATAGGGTCAAGATTTGACAAGGAAAAAAAAAAAAGGCAACTTTCTAATTATTTTATCACTATGAAAACGCAGGAAAAACTATACATATTAGGTATTGCCGGATTCGTACTGACCAGTAGAATGAAAGTAATGGATCAGTTTAATGCACATCGAACACTGTAAATAAGAAACCCGTAGAACTGTAGCGGAATAGCGTTTTCTTTGCAATTTCACCCGGTTTGGAATTTTTTTCCCGCTTCCCACTACACCATATGCAATATTAAATGGTGGCGTTGGAAAGTACAACTTGTCCCGCAAAAAACAAGCCCTCATACAGCTATGTGAACAGAAAAATAAAAGAGTTATGGCTGTTTGAAGGCAGGGAGCGCAAAACGAAAATGCATGACCGAAAAAACCTCCGGGAGTGAAAAGGTTAATAAACCTGACAGGGCACACCTGTGAAGTGAAAACCATTTCAGGTGACTACCTCTTGAAGCTCATCAAGAGAATGCCAAGAATGTGCAAAGCAGTAATCAAAGCAAAAGGTGGCTACTTTGAAGAACCTAGAATATAAGACATATTTTCAGTTGTTTCACACTTTTTTGTTAAGTATATAATTCCACATGTGTTAATTCATAGTTTTGATGCCTTCAGTGTGAATCTACAATTTTCATAGCCATGAAAATACAGAAAACTCTTTGAATGAGAAGGTGTGTCCAAACTTTTGGTCTGTACTGTATATATATATATACAGTACTTGCAGAAAGACCCGGCTTCGCCTGGGAATATTTCATCTATTTCATTTAATGTTTCTGTGTGTCGTTGCAGAGAGAAAGTCAATGCAGCTGACAGAAATTGATTTTTACCTTCATTTTTTCAATCCCTATTGGCTGCGGAGTGGGAGAGGGTGTGGTTTAATGGGACACGGGGGGAGGGGGGGTTAAGTCCTTCATTTCAGGGTGGCCTGAATTATAGGTTAATGCATGGTAATTTGAGGAAACACAATGGGTAGCAGTGGAGAAACATTGCTTTGCGCGGGTATATTTAATCTATTTCATTTAATGTTTGTGTCGTTGCAGAGAGAAAGTCATCCTCCCTCCCATCCCTGCAGCTGACAGATGTTGATTTTTACCTTCAATTGTTCAATCTCCATTGGCTGCTGAGTGGGAGGGGTCATGGCCTGACTGAGTCGGGGGCGTGACGTTGCAAGACCTGGGGCGGGTTTTAAGTCCTTCTTTTGATGGTGGCCAGAATTACAGGTCGATGCCATGGTAATTTATGAGGACACGCCATGGGTAACAGTGGAAGAAAACATTGCTTTGCACGGGTATATTTAATCTATTTCATTTAATGTTTCTGTATGTTGTTGCAGAAAGAAATCCAACTTCCCTCCCACCCCTGCAGCTGACAGAAGTTGATTTTTACCTTAATTTTTTCAATCCCCGTTGGCTGCGGAGTGGGAGGGGGCGTGGCCTGACAGAGTCGGAGCGTGGTTTCGCGAGATCTGGGCGGGGGTCAGAGTGTCATGAATTACAGGTCGATGACATGGTAATTTATGGGGACCCGCAATGGGTAGCAGTGGAAAAAAAACATCTTTTATTAGTACTGAATGGTCGTAGTCTAAAATTAGTCAATTTCATCTACGATTTTTGTGTGTCGTTGCAGAGAGAAATTCACCCTCCCACCCCTGCAGCTGATTTTTTTCAATCCCTGTTGCTCGCGGAGTGGGAGGGGCGTGGCCTGGCAGAGTTGGGTGCGTGGCTTAGGAAGATGCTTCGAACGGTTGTAGTCTGAAATTAGTCTATTTCATCTAAAATTTTGTGTGTCATTGCAGAGAGAAATTCACCCTCCCACCCCTGCAGCTGACAGAAGGTTATTTTTCCCTTCATTCTTTCAATCCCTGTTGGCTGCAGAGTGGGAGGGGGCGTGACCTGACAGAGTTGGGGGTGTGGCTTAGCAAAGCGCTTTCGTATAGGTGATTTAATCTATTTCATTTAATGTTTCTGTGTGTCGTTGCAGAATGGCTGCAGAGTGGGAGGGGGCGTGGTCTGACAGAGTTGGGGGCGTGACTTAGCAAGACGATTCGAACAGTTGTAGTCTATAATTAGTCTATTTTATCTAAAATTTTTGTGTGTCGTTGCAGAGAGAAATTCACCCTCCCACCCCTGCAGCAAACAGAAGTTTATTTTTACCTTTATTTTTTCAATCCCCGTTGGCTGCAGAGTGGGAGGGGGCGTGACCTGACAGAGTCGGGGGCGTGGATTAGCAAGACGCTTCACATGGGTGTATTTAATCTATTTCATTTAATGTTTCTGTGTGTCGTTGCAGAAAGAAAGTCAACCTCCCACCCATCCCTGCAGCTGACAGAAGTTGATTTTTACCTTTATTTTTTCAATCCCTGTTGGCTGCGGAGTGGCAGGGGGCGTGGCCTTACAGAGTCGGGGCGTGGCTTAGCAAATGGCTTCGAACGGTTGTAGTCTATAATCAGTCTATTTCATCTAAAATTTTTGTGTGTCGTTGCAGAGAGAAATTCACCCTCCCACCCCTGCAGCAAACAGAAGTTTATTTTTACCTTCATGGCTGCGGAGTGGGAGGGGGCGTGACCTGACAGAGTCGGGGGCGTGGATTAGCAAGACGCTTCGCATGGGTGTATTTAATCTATTTTATTTAATGTTTGTGTGTGTTGTTGCTTTAAGAAAGTCAACCTCCCACCCATCCCTGCAGCTGACAGAAGTTGATTTTTACCTTTATTTTTTCAATCTCTGTTGGCTGCGGAGTGAAAGGGGGTGCGGCCTGACAGAGTTGGGGGCGTGGCTTAGTGAGACCTGGGGCGGGGGTTTTAAGTACTTCTTTTAGGGTGGCCTGAATTAAAGGTCAATACCATGCTTATTTATGAGGCCACTCAATAGGCAGCAGTGGAGGAAAACATCTTTTATTACTACTGAACTGTAGTAATAGAAAAACACATAAGTTATATTTATGGTAACCAGAATACCTTTAACAGTGTCAGTAAATAGAAATGGATGAGATCCTCAGCTGCTGATAATTACCTGGTTGTTATGGAAACCTGCCCTCCCTGTGTTCGCCTTTGCAGAGAATGGCAGTTGGAGTTTAAAACCAAAGTTCCCAGTTGTAATGTTGGCTAATGGAGATCATATTTTGGGAATATCTCGGGAACGGTATGTCCTAGAGAGATGAGACCTGGTCTAAAACCTTCCCGGACACCTGATGTACCTGTGTGCCGAATTTGGTGAAAATCGGTCCAGTAGTTTGGTCACGCATAGAGAACAGACAGACAGACAGACAGACAGACAGAAACTCATTTTTATATTATTAAGATATATATATATATATATATATAATTTAGATCATTAATTTCAGAACTTGACCCTTTGTATATCACAACTTTAGGCTTTAGGGTTGCTGTAATTGGAAAGGTATTAAACTATAAGTCTGGTTTTTGTGTGAGAGAATAAAGACTCCTTGTAGGACAGGTAACTTGAAGGCCTGTAGTGATGTTACATCCACGGACATGATAAGCCTCTGGATTATTTCTCTGTCCTTCCTCAGGTCTCAAGATATTTACAAAGCGAGAATGACTTGTTTGCTTGTTTTATTCAACCTGAAAGGAGCTCAAAGGTTCTAGATATAGAATAATATTGTCTTCCATCAAAGTAAATGTAGGTCATAACATGATAGCTGACATCGGGTAGTCTGTCCAAGATAATGGTTAGCGTTTGGTCCTTATAATAACACCACAGTTTCTTCCTCCATTATCATTAATATCAAAGATACATATCTACCTAATAAACTATGTATTTCCAAAGTCATCAACTTAGGCATCTTTCTGTCTGTCTCTATTTATTTAACCTATCAATCAATGCTCACTCTTCTAATACCATTGGTTATGCTATACCAGCCTATCAACAATTCTTACAGCTAACACATGTTTAAAGAGGCTCTGTCACCCAAATGCAACCTACCCTAGCAGAAGAAGTAGTGGTAACTCCCAGCTGTTGTTTATTCAAAGTGGTATATCTATCGCCAAAACATGCATCGTTTCGGTGGACAAACTTTTTCTTTCTTATCGCCAGTAACAGGGAGATGTGAAGATCATCACTACAACTCCCAATATTTAGTATGACTTATTATTTCACCCCAGAGTCTCTACATTTGTCAGCACAGGATGCGTAAATCACCTCATTGGGCCATCAATGCCCATGGTGTACATTTAGGGCTCATGGACACAGCTGTAGCCGTTTTTGCGGTCCGCAAATTGCTCTTCTGCAAAACACGGATAGCGACCGTGTGCATTGCACATTTTGTGGAACGGAACGTCTGGCCCTCTATAGAACTGTCCTAACTTTGCTCATAATACAGACAAGAATAGGACATGTTCTGTTTTTTTGCAGGTGCCGCAGACAGGACATATGAATACAGACAGCACATGGTTTGCTGTCCACAGATTTTGAAGCTCCATTGAATTGAATGGGTACACATCCAACCCACAAAAAATGTGGATTGGATGCAGACAAAAACAACGGTCATGTGCATGAGCCTTACTCTTGACCCCTCTTGTATGTCCAGGAAAAAGAATAGGGCCACAAACAAAGTATTTATAAAATCAAGAAGCCTGGCATAATAGTAAGAGTCACACTGGCACATGTTGGGCACAACATATTGGGCACTTTTCTGTGGAAAAATTCACATTTTCACTTTGCTGTGAATTATTATTCGGCACGTAAACACCTGTGACGTGTAAATGCTTACAAACCCTTTACCAAAGGATCATTTCTGTGAGGGTCGTTCTGAACGGTGTCCTTACAGCAGTTTATGACACATATTAGGTGTTGCTATATGCAAGAGAAAATGATTAATAAATTGTGGGTGCATTTTCTCCTGTTACCCATTGTAAAAAAGAAAAATCTAGGGCTCAAGTGTTTCTAAATTCTATGAAACATCTGTGGGGATAAAAGCACTCACTACACCCTCAATAAGTATCTTGAGGATTGCAGTTTTCTAAAGCTGGATCACTTTTTTGAGAGTCTCCACTGTAGTGTTAAAACAACATGACACCAAAAACCAGCACATCTTATAGGCCTATATAGGCTTTATGATGTTCCTTCCCTTCTGAACTCTGTCATGTGCCTATACAGCAGTTTACAAGCACATATGGGATGTTGCCATATTCAAGAGAAAATATACAACAAATTGTAGGGTTTATTTTCTCCTGCTATCCCTTGTGAAAATACATTTTGAAATATTGGGTTTATGCAACATTTTATTGGAAGAAATTAAAGTTTGCATTTTGACAGCCAAGTGTTTCTAATTTCTATGAAACAACTGTTGGGCCAAAGTGCTTGTGACGAAAACCGCACCTCGCAGTCTCACCTGACGTCTATTAGGTCAGGCTCACGTGATGCGGTTGCAACACAGATTACCAAGAGGTAACGTTATGCCTCCCTAGGAGCACGTAGGGTCAGCTTAGCTCAGTTTACACAGATGTCTCCTGCCCACACAGGTACAGGGAGGCCCAGGAAATGAGAGGGAGTGGTCCACGTACCTCCGGCGTAACCCCACACTCATGCACAACCCTGACAAGCTGAAAGAGCCATTTCACTGCCCCAGTGAAAAAGAGCTTTCTCAGCCTGGTAGACTGCCCCCAGTTCCTCATTTAATATAAGCCTGGTCCACTAACAAGACTATATCGGGGCAGGAACCCCCCCAGGTAACTATCATAATGTCAAAACACAGACATGGGGATTCGTGATCGAGATACAAGAATAGCAGAATATTAAATCACATATTTATTCACCTTAAGGGCACACTAGATAAACACTATATACACAGAGAATGGATACAGTGATCTGATATGCAAATACAGTTGGAAATGATACAACAGAACTGAACAGAGTAATAGTCAGTTACCATATGGATGAATAGTCCATTGGATTATGATGAGTTGTGGGTAAGTCCTGGCTGTAGTCACATGGGGCGGTGATGTCAGCAGTTGGTCCACAGTCCCTCCAAACACATGCTAGATGTGACCCCCTTTCAGAGTAAGACAAAGACCTCTGTCCTTAGGTGGCTTTTTCACTTGTAGCTGGCCCCTCCTACTCCTCCCTCTGGGAGGATTCCAACCTCCCTTCCCAGTTCTGGTAGCCAAAAGACCACAAAAACCATCTTGACCTATAGCTCCAGACCGGAAGGGGAAATGGTTCTGGTACCAATGGATCCGCCTGGTTTCCGGCTACAGGTGGAGACATTTATCAGGTTCCTGTTTGGACATCTCGGTATCTCCGCTTCCTGACACCTTATCGCTAACCTAAGACCACAGTAAAATGCGCCTTGGTCTATGGGTCGCGAATATATAACTGGTTCATGTCTGAGATGTACACACAATTCATAACTCTTTATTAATTCCTGGCTCAAGAGTGTCTAGAAATTCAGTGATATGACTAACAAGCTGATGGCCCCCTGCTGAGGGGCTCTTCCTGGAGGAGGACTTTGACTCTGCGCTGGCTGGGTGACGTGTGAATTGTACACATGTGACCTGCTTTGAAGGCAGGACCCGTGCGGTGTTTACTCCATCTGCTAGTTGACAGCAGATGGCTATTATTAAATCATGGCTAACATGGATCATGATTCCACATTCCTCACAGTGCTCAGTACACCTCTCAATAAATTCCTAGAGAATTAGAATTAATATTACTCTTACTGTGTTACTCAAAAAAATGATTAAAATGGAATATCTGTAATAAAAAAAGTTATTTTTTTTAAATGTTACTGCCTTTTAAAATCAGTTTTAAATAATTTGAGGGGTGTGATTTCTATAATTTATGGGTTGTTTTCTACTATGTAAGCCCATCAAAGTGACTTCATAATTTAATTGGTCTTTAAAAGTTTTGGAAATTTTCTTGAAAATGTAAAAAAAAGACTTCTAAAATTTTAAGCCTTCTAAATGTCCAAAAAAATAAATAAATAAAATGGCCAAACGATGCCAACATTAATCAGACATAGGGGGAATGTTAATTAGGGTCACAGTGTAGCTTACACTATTCCTGTCCAAGTCCCTGTGATAAATGACTGCCATCTATTAAGGAACCGCTCAACTTAGTTTGCAAATTCTAATAAATGTATTACTCTCCTCGTTTGTCCACCAGTCTGATCCAAGTAGATCTGAGACAATTGGCCTCTGGGCAGCTAATCTCTCACTAACCACTGCCTACTTCAATTTTGGGCTAGAATCTCCAAATCAGCAATGTCTGTCAGCCCCTTTACCGGCTTAGTGGCATGTCTACTCTCAGGCCTTGCTGCACAGGATCAAATAGGCTCACCGGGTCTCCTAGCCTCTGCTTCCAGCCATCAGCTCATTTGTCATCAGCTCTACTCAGATCTTGCTGCACAGCTTCACTTAGGTACTCAACATGTCTCTGCTATTGCCTCCAGCCCCCTGACACATCATGAGGTGGCTGCAGCCTGGCTAAGTGCGCCTTTAGCAGGCTACACTGGCAATACATACAGTAGCATCACTCCATGTTCAGGCAACTGGTACCAAACTCTTCCTATTTACGAGTCCCTCAGATCCCTGAGCTTACTGGAACAAAACTCAATGCCAGAATACTTACCAGCTTAGCACTTCCTCCTGCTACAGCTTCATGCTTGTTTCATGGAGCCCAGTCATACTTACTAGCTATCTGTCACATCCTCACAAGAGCGCTGATGCTCTGCTAGATTTATATCAAGGAAAGGAAAATATATACAATGCAACGGCACACTGCTAACCAGATAAAGCACAAAATGCCACTGAGATACGAAATATTCTGGAGCTAATGCTATGCTTGTTTGGTAAATTAGAGATTCTTGGCAAATGTATTTTTTACAAAATTATCTGAGCCCGTCCACCAAATCGTCAAGGTGATCTCTGTAGAATGGGAACCTGACACTATTTCCTACCTGTTATGTGCCAACCTTGGCTTCCGTATAATCAGGGGGTGTTTGGTTCCACATGCATGCTGGGTCCCTTCTGCCTTTTGCCATTTGTAGTGCTTCAAAGGCCTCCACTAATACAGGGATGCAGGTACCAAGCATGCATGCCGAGTCCACAGAGAGAGAGTTCTACAGAGATCACCTTGACGATTTGGTGGACGGGCTCAGATAATTTTGTATAAAATATATTTGCCAAGAATCTCTAATTTACCAAACAAGCATAGCATTAGCTCCAGAATATTTCATATCTCTATGGCATTTTGTGCTTTATCTGGTTGGCAGTGTGCCATTGCATTGTATGTATTTTCCTTTCCTTGTGCAATCAGCCATAGCAACGTGCACCTGCGCACTGGGATGTGCTGACTGAAATCCCCTTTTTTTCTTTGTAGATTTATATCAAGCTGACAGCTCAAGGGGAGTGTCTTTTCTGCTGAAGCTCAGGAGGCGTGTCTCAGCTCTCCCTATCACAGCTCAGGACGCAGATGAAGGATGAAACTGAGCATGTGCGGCCTTCTCAGTGAGCAGGATAAAGAAATAAGAAAAAAGCAAACAGTAGGTGGCGCTATAAAGATACATTATATTGAATGACTTTTTTTATTACATGTAGAGATGAGTGAATTATTCAAAAAATTATTTGCCGAACATTCGCCGAAGTTTTCCTAAGATTCGTAGATTCGATGAATAGATTCGTTGTATTTGCGTACAAAATATACGTTATTATGTGCTATTAGCGAACATTCACGCACTAATAACGAACGTACAGTTAAAAAATGTACGCAACTTCTTAGAAGACGTACGCATGAGCGTACAAATAGCTTACGAATCCTCAGCGTACTATTGTCTACGCGATTACGTAATACGCAGGCATGTACAACGAGAGGCCGCGGCGTGCACTCCTCAGAGGCAGAGCGAATATTCGAAAATGGCATCCAGATGATCCTCATCATTTAGCTCTGCTGCACACCTGAAATACATAGTCCAGCTGATGGACCGGCAGGATTACGATTTACGATGGCACACACCGCCATCCGAACCAGCATAAAAAGGAGGTGATCCAGCAGGTGATCCGAGGCTTGTGCCATCGTTTTGACACCTTGCGGACCCCGGGCCAGATCCAGCGTAAATGGTCAGATCTGAAATCGCCCTCAGAGGCAGTATGTATATTTGAGGTAGAACAAGTAAGGTGCTGTTTATCCGGCTAAGTGCATAGTACAATCCTTCACAATACTATAAAGTGAATATGAGGACACATTGCGGTACCTGTAAAGAAATACACACAATGGGCAACATACTTGAAAACGTTGCTGAAAGGTAAAAACATTAGTGCAAACAATCCAGTGCAAACAATATAGTGCTAATACATTATAGGTATAATGTAAACATTTTACATATCACCTTCATAGTCTGCTCACGGACACGTTTAAGTCTCTTTTCTTCTTTCTGACGCTTGTCATAGAACTGGAGCAGAGTCCCAATCTCAGTTGCAATTTGTAATCCACATAGGTAAAATTGTAATCCAAATGGGTAAAAAAATAGCAGCAAAGGTTCCTTAAAAAAAACATCTTTCAAGGGGCTTCCCAATAATCTGAAAAGGGGGAAAAAAGGGATGAGGCGCACATCTGCGCAACTTGGTTTAAGCAGCCTCGGGGACCATAGAATTTTGATGAAGGGAGTAGTCCTTCCGCGGCGGAGCGGGAACTCCAGCCGCCTCCGCCGTGTCAGCCAGCGGAGTGAACACCTCAGCGGGCACCTCAACCGACTTCTTAGGCTGCCGGACATATTGAGAGACGTAGATCTCCTCCGGTTCCTTCTCCTTATAGGGGTGCCCCAAACCATGCCTCCCCAGTCAGGACCTCGCTGTGTCGCCATCTTAATTTCCTGAGTTGCCTCGTCTTCCTCGCGCGCTGGGGAAGGGGGTGGGGCTACCAGGGAGGAGTCTGCATTGCAAATCAATTGAATTCGTACGCAACAGCGTATAGAGTAACTTATTCATAGCAATAGCATATAATTAATAGGACAAACTACGTAGCGAATGCGTAGAAAGCCGAAGCGAAGCACCTAATATTCGGATTGCTTCGCAGCTAAAAAATCCCAAGATTCGATACGAATCAACTAATCGACGAATCGATTCGCTCATCTCTAATTACATGCAATTACAAAAGTATTCAGATCCAGGTGCTGGTTTGAAAACTGTAGAATATTTTTTGTGGGACAACCCCTTTAAGAGCCAGATGGGGTGTGCACATGGGCCCTACAGGCAGAGGAGATTAGGTCTTTCCAGAGTCCAGAACACAGCCTGAATGGAGGGACAGAGCAGACCCAGCATCCGGACCTGCCTATCTATCTATCTATCTGTCTATCTATCTATCTATCTATCTATCTATCTATCTATCTATCATATCTAAATCTGCTGTGCATACATTCTTCAGCTGCATGTACTCAATAGTTAACATTCCCTGTATACACAACCAAGCCTCCAGCTGCGATCAGGAGAGATATGTCGCAGTGACAGATTGTATAGAGTTTCTTCAGACTTACATTGTTCCTGTCACGTTTCTTTCCTCTATTTAATCCTTTTCTATGTCAATAACAATGGGAAATGTCAAATGAAAACATAAAGAAACCGCGCAGCAATTACACCAATGACAAGGTAATTAGGGCGTGTTTATGTTATAAAGCCCTAATAAAAACATCATCTGGGATTTCCATCTCATCTTAATGATGTACGAGCAACAGCGACATTATCTGCAATGAGTCATCGACACAATTTACAGGCAATCTGTGCGTTATATACAATCATCTGCTTTACAGAAAACACAACATACTGTAGAAGATTTCATTTAAATGAACTGAATCAACTTCTCCATCCTGCCTTTACTTCATTCCTCCCACCTTCCTGCCTCCTCTCTTCTTTTTCCTTGGTTGCTTCATTTTCCTTCCCTTTATGTTTCATGTTTCTTTCTTTCTTTTTTTCTTCTCTTCTTTTTCAATTTAATTCTTTCTTTCCTTCTTTTTCTTTCTTTATTTCCTTCTTTTTATCTTTCTTTCGTCCTTTTTCGCTTTCTTTCTTTCTTTCTTTCTTTCTCTCTTCATCCCTACCTTCCTCTCTTTTATCCCTACCATGCTCTCTTCCTTCTCTCTTTCCTTCTTGTATACTATCTTTTTCTACCTTCCCATTCGCTAAACGAAGCCGAATTTCCTTGCGCTTCGGGGTAACAAATAATTTTTTCCATTATTTTTTTATTTATCTTGAAGGAGAGGCATCTTAAGGTGTGAATGCGCTTCTATCCTAGGAGTAGAATTCTTGTGCACTTTTGCCCCACCTATCTAAGAGGTGACCTTGATTAAGGTGGTACATACAGGTGTGTGTGCTCCTCCTCTCATTGGTTACTGATGCACATAGAGGTGACTAGGAGCAGCACATTATAAGTGCAGGGTCTGCTCTCCCGAATATAGATGCATAACTGCATAGGTAGGTTTAGCGTATGACCTGCCTGACCTGAGACCACCGTGGCACTGGGTAGGTGGGCACAGATGTGTTTTGATCAAAATATATTGGCTAAGAGTCTCAGATTTTATTAGAGTGAGGGCTTAGTCCATATGTTCTGTTTGCATCTATTGTTATAGTGCATTATTTTTTATGATTTTTCCTAAAATAGTGGTGGAGTTGTCTTAGAAAGAACAGAAAAAAATACTCATCTCATCCACTTGCTTGCGCAGAGGCAGTCGCTGCTCTCTTGATTGAAAATAGCCTGCTGAAGGACCTGTGCTCAGCGTGATCACAAGTGATTTTTCTATTAAACTCAAAAGGTCATATTGTGTATTACAGTTTTTAACGGCCGTTAGACGGGTACACTCCTGTCTTAGCACCCGTTAGAAATGGTCCAATTGATTGATCTGCTGAAAAGGGTTTTAACTTAGTGATTTGTTACAAAATTAATTTGTAACAAATCAAATTTCTTGTCAAACTTCAGCGAAGCTGCCAAATGTAATTTTTCAAAACTTTGCTCATCTCTACCCATCACCTTTATTGCAGAACACGGCAGGATTTGCTACAAGATCATCCACATAAAATCTCCCTGCTTGTCTCCCTCCCCTTCTACCCTCTCTCCTTTCCTTCCTTCTTTTCTCCTTTCATGCAGAACAAAACAGGATTCGATAGAAAATGAGATTAACCCCCACATCCATATCTCATGAAATGCAGCAGATATTATACCTTATTACATGACTGCATAGAATATAAATGTTCCCACGTGTACTATAAGGGCCAAATGGAAACGGTTGAACGCGTTTCTAAAGATTCACGTGTACAATACACGCAAACGGTTGAGCCTGTTGTTTAAAGGTCTGTATGATCAGCGCCGCTAATGAACCCATTGGCTGTTTTAATAGCTTTTGTGGTTTCTTGTGTTTCTCTTTTGATTGTATGTTCACTAATGACACGGAAAAGGATTAACGTGACTGAAAGAATCACGCGGAAACTGGGTCATAGAATGAAAAGCTACTGATTAACGCTATTATTTTTCATCTTATATCACTTTAATTTAAGGTTGTGGTTACTTTAAAAAAATAAAGTTCTAACTTGGAGGCAAACAGTATTTTAATAGTATCACCCATTAAGAGTGAGAGGAAGCAAACTCCCACAATTCCTCCCTTAAAATTGACCTATCCTCACAAGGCTAAGAGAAATCATGAATAGTAGGCTTGAGCGAATCGACCTTTGGATCATAGATCCAAAGGCAATTCATTCAAATACTTACATTTTAATGCTGTATCCATATAGCATTAAAATGTATTGGCTTCGTGGTACCAAAGTTCGTTTTAGCCGAAGTCCCATAAGACTTTGCATATCAGGCGAGAAGAACTTTGGCTTCACGGAGCCAATACATTTTAATGCTGTATGGAGCATTTGAATGAATCGACTTCGGATCTATGATCTGAAGGTCGGTTCGCACAAGCCTAATGAATAGACTTACTGGATAGTTTGGATTTGCAGTTGGCTTAAAGAGGACCCTCTCCTGACATGTCAGACAGCTATTCTTGTAACTCTGTGTTGTGTGCAGTCTACAATAAAGGTCCTGCTGGGTGTTAGCAGTTGACGTACTGCCCCCGAGGGCCAATAGTGTCCCAGGTTTTTATGAATGCCAAGTGGTGATGAGGCCTTATTAGTTCTGTATGTCACGTTGGATACCGTTGCTCCCCAGGGTTAGGCTCCATAGCAATTAAGGGGAGAGTTGGTGCAGAATAGGTTGAGTCCAGACTAAAGTTCAAAAGTTTCTCTTGAGTAAACTTGCTGTCACGGGGGAGACAAGGGGAGGTGCGCCCTGTACTGAAACCCCCCCGTTCTCTCCCTGCCTGCTTGCCTCAGTCGGCCCTAGGCGGCCGCGGACAACCACGGTGACGGTCCCTGCTCTGTATAAGTGCACAGGGAGGAACAGGGAACAATTGGAGAGACAAACACAGACGAAACAAACACAATATCAGAATAGTCTGCAAGCCGGGTCATACACAGGAGATAACGTCAATACCAGGGGTGAAGCAAAGAGAGGTCGAAGTCCAAGTCCAAGGTCAGGGTCAGGGTCAAACAGCAATCAAACACTAGGTCGCACAAGCACTGATCAAAGTAGTAACGCTAATCACAGGCATCTGAGTGAGGCAGTTGCCATCTTTAAATAGCCCGCCCAGGATCATGTGATGTGGCCAGCATCACATGACCTGAGGCGGAGCAAGCTGTCAAAACAATATGTAAAGTAGCCATGTGGTGTGATCAGCACCACATGGCTAAACCCAAACAGAGAATTAACACATGAAGTGCTGGCTGACAAGACCAGCACTTCAATTCCCTATTGCTCGTCTCTAGGGGGGCGGAGAGGTCTGGTGACGTCGTGCAGAGGGAGCGCGACGCCGACCTCGCGTGACAGTACCCCCCCCTTCACGAGGGGCCACCGGACCCTTACCAGCGGGAGCAGGCTTATCGGGATGCTGTAGATGGAACTTTCGGATGAGCGAGTCTGCATGCATCCTGGTCAACGGTACCCAAGATCTGTCCTCTGGCCCGAATCCCTTCCAGTGTACGAGGTACTGAAAGGAATTCCGGACCCTCCTCACATCAATGACTCTAGCAACCTCGTGCTCCACTTGTCCCTCCACCTCTACCGGAGGTGAGGGCTGTACCTCTGGACCAATAGGAGCAACATAACGCTTCAGCAAAGACATGTGAAAAACATTATGAACGCGAAGGGAGTCGGGTAAACATAATTCAAAAGATACCGGATTGATCACCTTAGTGATCCTGTATGGACCAATGAAGCGAGGCGCAAACTTATAGGATGGTACTTTCATACGTAGATTTTAGTTGACAACCATACCATGTCCCCCACCTTGAAATTCACACCCTTAGAACGTCTCTTATCGGCCTTAGTTTTTTGAATCCTTTGGGCTCTTTCCAGGTTCGACTGAACCTGTGCCCAAACTGTGCACAGTTCCTGAGAGAGAGCATTGGCCTCTGGGACCGCCGAAACAGCTGGAGAAAAGGAGCCAAAGCGCGGATGAAACCCCATGTTGCAGAAAAACGGCGATACCCCAGAAGACGAATTCACACGGTTATTAATCGCGAACTCGGCCAGAGACAGGAATCTGGCCCACACATGCTGGTTATCAGCAACATAACATCTGAGATATTGCTCAACGGACTGATTAAGACGTTCAGTCTGACCATTGGTCTCTGGATGAAAGGCTGACGAAAAGGATAAGGAAATATCAATCTTCTTACAGAAGGCCCTCCAGAATTTAGACACAAACTGCACCCCCCTGTCAGAAACAATATTCTCAGGAACACCGTGAAGTTTAACTATGTGGTCCATAAATACGGAAGCCAAAACCTTTGCAGAGGGTAATTTACACAAAGGAATAAAGTGACACATCTTGCTGAATCTGTCCACCACTACAAGAATCACGGTTTTTACCCTCAGAGCATGGCAAATCCGTGATGAAGTCCATGGACAGATGTGACCAAGGTCTATCAGGTATGGGTAATGGACGCAACTCACCCATAGGCCGAGTCTTGGGATTCTTGGACCTGGCACAAGTATTGCACGCAGTTACAAAAGCCTGAACATCTCTGGAGATTGACGACCACCAATACTGCCTAGAGACCAACTCCTTGGTGGCATTGATACCAGGATGTCCACATAAAACAGAGCTATGGCACTCACCCAGCAGTCGCAACCGCAAATGAGCTGGCACAAATAACTTGTCATTGGGAGTACCAGTGGGAGCAAGATGTTGTCCTGCCACGATTTCAGAAGCGAGATCAGATGAGGTAGCGGCTACGATGATGTCAGCTGGCAGGATGGGCTCAGGAGGGACGTCAGGAGGCTGATACGCCTGGAAACTTCGGGATAAGGCATCGGCTTTAATGTTCTTGCTTCCAGGTCTGAAGGTAACACAAAAGTCAAAACGAGTAAAGAACAAAGCCCACCTCGCCTGTCTGGGATTCAATCGCTTAGCAGATTCCAGAAACATCAAATTCTTATGATCCGTGAGGACCGTAATGCGGTGTAATGCCCCTTCTAAAAAATGACGCCATTCCTCAAATGCCCACTTGATTGCTAGTAACTCCCTATTACCAATGTCATAGTTTCTCTCGGCAGGAGAGAACTTGCGGGAGAAGAAGGCGCATGGCTTGAGATTAGTTAAGGTGGAAGACCCCTGGGACAGTACTGCCCCCACACCATCTTCAGATGCATCCACCTCAACTACAAACGGCTTATTTTGATCAGGCTGGATCAGCACAGGAGCATCAACAAAAAACCGCTTTAGCTTTTCAAAAGCTTCAATAGCTGCAGGGGACCAGTTGACTAAATCAGCTCCCTTGCGGGTCAAATCCGTAATGGGTTTGGCTATAACAGAAAAATTTTTGATAAATTTCCGATAGAAATTAGTAAAACCCAGAAATCGCTGGAGCGCCTTCAGAGAGGAAGGTCGCACCCAATCTACAATGGCCTGTACCTTACCCGGGTCCATTTTGAAGGAAAAAGGGGTGAGAATGTATCCCAAAAAGGTCACTTCCTGAACACCAAAGATACACTTCTCCCCTTTGACAAACAACTTGTTCTCACGCAACACCTCCAGCACTTGCCTGGTGTGGGATACGTGGACTCTCCCAGTCTGTAGAAAAAATCAAGATGTCATCAATATAGACAATTACAAATTTTCCAATAAATGGTCTAAAAATGTCATTGACAAAATTTTGGAACACCGCAGGAGCATTACTTAACCCGAAGGGCATTACTAGGTACTCATAATGACCCTCCGGGGTATTAAAGGCAGTTTTCCATTCATCACCCTCACGGATTCTGATCAGGTTGTACGCCCCCTTCAGATCTAGCTTAGTAAACCAACAAGCACCCTGAACCTGATTCAACAAATCAGGAATAAGGGGCAGCGGGTACCTGTTTTTAACAGTAATTTTATTGAGTTCCCTGTAATCAATACAGGGCCTCAACCCTCCATCCTTTTTTCCGACAAAGAAAAATCCTGCCCCCATGGGAGAAACAGAAGGCCGGATGTGACCCTTGGCCAGACTCTCCTTGAGATAATCCCTCATAGACTGACGCTCTGGAGTAGAGAGATTATAGATACGGCCCTTAGGATATCTGGACCCCTCAATAATATCGATGGCACAATCATATTGCCGGTGAGGAGGGAGGAACTCAGCCTCGGACATGGAGAATACGTCCTGAAAATCTCTGATATATCCAGGCAGGATCAGAGACTCAGTAGTACCTCCTAACTGCAAAATTGATTTGCAACATTTGGAACAATCACCTCCCCATTTCTCTAATTCACCTGCAGGCCAGTTGATCACGGGGTTGTGGTCCTGTAACCATGGCAGACCTAAAACGAGGTCAGCAGGTAAATCCCTTAGGACAAGGAAGGAACAGGTCTCAGTATGGGAAATCCCCACCGTTAGGGACACCTCGGGGGTACAAAATTCCACTCGCCCATTATTCAATGGGGTGGAATCTAAGGCAATAATTTGAATTACCTCCCTTAGAGGAACTAGCGGAATACCAACAGTTTGTACGAAATCAAAATTAATAAAATTAACGGCAGAACCTGAATCAACAAATGCTTGACCCCTCCCCTTAATTTGACCATAGGTAACAGAAATAGGTAGCAAAACTTTCCTTCTTACCACCGTCGGAGTTACCTTGCTTCCCACCGGAGATCTCCTAGAAGGTGGAAGTTTGGGACACTGCTGGAGCCAGTGGGTTCATCCCACCGCAGTAAAAACAGGCTCCCTTCAGGCGTCTTTGGTCCCTTATGGTCCCCCCTAACTGCATGGGTTCCTCCGGAATTCTGGCAGGCGATGGACTCGGAAGAGGAATCTCAGGCAAAGCGGCCACCTGAGGAATGCTAGAACGTTCTCTCAGCCTCTCTCTCACCCGTCGGTCTAGTTTAATGGCCAAGGTCATAGTCGCCTCTAAGGAGTCAGGAGTGGGATAACATACCAGAAGGTCTTTGAGTTGGTCTGACAGCCCCACCCTAAACTGGCTTCTCAAAGCTGGGTCATTCCACCCAGAGGAGACACACCACTTCCTGAACTCTGCCACAGTAATCCTCTACAGGGCGGTTTCCCTGCTGAATGTTCCTGAGCTGAGTTTCTGCTACAGTGGCCCAGTCTGGTTCTTCATACAAAAGACCTAAGGCCTGGAAAAAAGGCCTCCACAGACAACAGACATGGGGAGTCAGATGGCAATGAGAAAGCCCACTCCTGCGGATCCCCTTGCAGCAAGGAAATAATTATTCCTACCCGCTGCTGCTTCAGAACCCGAGGAGTGTGGGCGTAAACGAAAATATAATTTGCAACTTTCCTGGAAAGAACGGAAAGTCTTTCGGTTACCCACAAACCGATCGGGGCAACCTTATATAGGGTTCAATAATGGAGGGAGCGGCTGCGGGTACAGTTTGCAGCTGCTCCTGGTGTTGGATTCTCTCGGCCAGATCCTGGATCATCTGAGCCATGTCACTTATATGATCCGTGAGAATTCGCAACGGCTCCATTTAGTATGGCCTGTGATTCTGTCACGGGGGAGACAAGGGAGGTGCGCCCTGTACTGAAACCCCCCTGTTCTCTCCCTGCCTGCTTGCCTCAGTCGGCCCTAGGCGGCCGCGGACAACCACGGTGACGGTCCCTGCTCTGTATAAGTGCACAGGGAGGAACAGGGAACAATTGGAGAGACAAACACAGACGAAACAAACACAATATCAGAATAGTCTGCAAGCCGGGTCATACACAGGAGATAACGTCAATACCAGGGGTGAAGCAAAGAGAGGTCGAAGTCCAAGTCCAAGGTCAGGGTCAGGGTCAAACAGCAATCAAACACTAGGTCGCACAAGCACTGATCAAAGTAGTAACGCTAATCACAGGCATCTGAGTGAGGCAGTTGCCATCTTTAAATAGCCCGCCCAGGATCATGTGATGTGGCCAGCATCACATGACCTGAGGCGGAGCAAGCTGTCAAAACAATATGTAAAGTAGCCATGTGGTGTGATCAGCACCACATGGCTAAACCCAAACAGAGAATTAACACATGAAGTGCTGGCTGACAAGACCAGCACTTCAATTCCCTATTGCTCGTCTCTAGGGGGGCGGAGAGGTCTGGTGACGTCGTGCAGAGGGAGCGCGACGCCGACCTCGCGTGACACTTGCATCCAGTATTTGATCTTTCTCTTGGCTCCAGCAGGTTTTGAGGTTCTGGCAGGCAAACTTGGATACCTCACTTTATCTTTCTGCTGTGCTAATCTCTGGCTTTGTTCTGGTAGCTGGACTTTCCAACAGTTTTGGTACCTTTAAGTGGGGTGCCTTTGGCTGTTAACACCCTCATAATACTCTACGGTATCTGTAACTTGTAAGAAGTCATGGTGCTCTATGAGCTGCTTCTCCTGGAAGACTCCTGTGGCAGGAATGGAGGCACTCCCCTCACTGCGACATGTCTATTCTCTCCAACTCTCATTTAACGACTCACTATAGCTTCCCGCAACTCTTCCTGTGGGAGAAAACAGAACTAGCAGCCCAGGACAAGAGGGGGCACAGTCTTAATTGGGATCATCTCCTCTTCTACTGGGGGTGAAAATGTGGTCAGGACTCCACCCTCTAAAGGAACAACTTTTTGCAAATGAGGCAGTGGAATAAATAGCCCAAGGGTCATTGAAAGGGATTTAGGCATAAACCCTTCTGTCCTGTGTGGGGGGCCTGGTTTGATCCTTGCTATGGGGTCCTTACTTCTCTATGTACTGTATGTCACTGACATATGACTTTATTTGTTAGCCATTAGTGACAGTAGCAGAGTGTAGGAATGGTAGTGCCCGCTCTGGGGTACTAGAGAAACTCTGAATGGATAGCCAAATTTTCTCGTGCTTGATTAGAGCAAATCGATTTAACCTGAAACATGCAAAAAAAAAAAAAAAAAAAATCATACTTACCTGATCCATTTGCTCATGACGGACCTGCCACTGCCATCTTGCTTGAAGATCTTGCATGAAATCCCATATGTGGTGACATCATACATGAGGTCATCTCGGGCCGCACAAGAGGAGTCTTATAGGCCAGGTAACACTCTGAAGAAAAGGAATTCTGGGAAAAGGGTATGCAGATAGCTCAAACAGCTGTCTGCAGATGAGTTGCTGGCTTAATTATTATCCAAATCATGTCTCTAGGCCTGTTTAAAAGGTCGAACATTGATTTAGAGGAAAGCTGCCTTACATATTAGAGGCAGAGCTTGCTAAAAGTTGATTAGCATACCATCTTCCCAGAGATATAGTATCCCCTGAATCCAGTAGAAAGAGGGAGATTGTGATCTTGCTGTATACGCAGCTGAGACCACATCTTGAGTACTGTGGTCAGTACTAGAGACCTTTGCCGACAAAAAAATGGACATTGGCAGAGAAGAATAGGTCCAAAGATGGGCTACATTAGTGGTGGATGGTCTGAAGCATAAAAGCTATCAAGAAATACTTAAAAAACTTAGGGGCACATTTATTAAGCCCAGTGTTTTAGACGCCAGTCCTAACCCCTATACCTGGCGGTGGATCCGCGGGAGTTATGAAGAGGCGCAGGCCTCTACATAATTTAGGTGGATCCACCGCCGCTTCTAAATGTAAGACAACTTCCAAGATTTGCGGTCCACAACACACGGGCTCTGACAGTGGGGCTGCCGTTTTCAGATTCGCATACAACGGTCCGCACTGTAGTGCTTGCGTGGTGTTCCGATCCCTGCCTCCGCTCCGCATCTCCGTGATTGCGGACCCATTGAAGTGAATGGGTCCATGATCCATGATGCGGGCTGCACACAGCGAGTGCCCGTGTATTGCGGACTCGGCGTATGCGGGTCGCAATACAAGCCGGCACCGGTCGTGAGCATTAGCCATTAGGCCTCATGCACAAGACCGTGTAAAAAAAACAGATCTGCAAAAAATACGGATGACATCCGTGTGTATTCCGTATTTTGCGGAACAGAACAGCAGGCCCCTAATAGAAAAGTCCTATCCTTGTCTATAATACGGACAATAATAGGACACGTTCTATTTTTTTGTGGAACGGAAATACGGACATACGGAAACGGAATGCACACGGAGTAACTTCTTTTTTTTTTGCGGACCCATTGAAATGAATAGTTCCACATACGGCAAAAAAATGGAACGGACACAGAAACAAAATATGTTGGTGTGCATGAGGCCTTAGACCATTTTCTATGCCTAAAACAGGCGAAGAAAATGGTAAATGAGACAGGTCTGCCAGCCCTTCCCCATCCACGCCATGCCTACTTTTTTGACCTGGCATTAGTGGAGAAAAGTCACAGATTGAGGTGCAAAGTACCTTTGTGCTGGAATCTGAACCAGAAATATGCCTAAATTAGGTGTATTTCTGTATGGTAAATGACCCCCTTAATTTGTATAGACTGGAAGAAAGAAGGGAGAGGGGCAACTACTCTCCATGCACAACCTCCAAGGTACACAGTGCATAAAGCACTCATATCTACATGAAATAACATATAAGCTCATCTATGTGAATCTCTTCTTTGGGCTGTGGTACTGTTAGTCTCTATGTATGGGTGTGCGCCATCTGCTGGTGAAAGGTAAGCATTACATGGGAGATGTTCATCTTTCCCCAGCAGAAGATATTACTGCATACAGAAAGCAGTGGAGTCCCTGAGATTATTTGTTAAAGGGGTTATCCCATGACTAATGTACAAAAAAAACAAACAAACATCATCTAGTTTATAACAACCTCTTCCTAACAAAGCTAAAACCAGCCCTGTACCTCACATGGATGCAGAGATCTACCCATGCATGGCTCTGCTGGATTTATATCAAGCTGACAGCTCAAGGGGAGTTTCTTTTCTACTGCAGCTCAGGGGGCGTGTTCATTTTGCTGCAGCTCAGGGGGTGTGTCCATTCTGCTGCAGCTCTCTCCCTATCACAGCTCAGGAGGCAGTTGAAGGATAAAACTGAGCATGTGTGGCCTTCTCAGTGAGCAGGTCAAAGAAATAAAGAAAAAAAACAAACAGCAGGTGGCGCTATACAGGTACATTATATTAACTCAGTGGCTATACTAAATTTTTAATTACACGTGGTTACAAAAGTATTCAGATTCAGGTGCCATCCCGTTCAGTATTCGGCACAGGCACAGTGAGGAAAGGACAATTGCCGGTTGCCTCACTGCGCCTGCTCCGAATACGCAGGAGCAAGATTTCCCCAGCACACAGGGCCGGCCGGAGGAGCTGAACGCTGCCTGGCCCTGTCAATCAAAGATGACAGGGAGTTACATGAGGTGGGAGAACGGAGCCTCTAGGAGCAGGACCAACGTCCCCCCCCCACACACACACACTGCTCCTAGAGGCTAATTTGCAAATAATAATAATAATTGTGGTAACTATTGATGAAATACCTATCTGCCCAATGGTTTTCATATACAAGTGGACTTACTTTATTATTTTATTTATTATATTTTATTGTTTTATTTATTAGCAAATACAATTAATAATTCATTATTTGATTATAACACTGGACGTCTAAAGAGCCAACAGTTATACTGCATCGTCAGTTACTGCTTCTCCCACTCAGACTCCTCCTCCTACTACTGCTACTCTATGTAATCAGTAAGGTTGGGCAAACCAGGAGCGCCCTGATCGGGTCCATAATGAACATTACGGTGTCCGGGTATCCAGAACCGAACACCGACTTTGGCTCCAAAGTCTGTGTTCGTATTCGTTGTTCGGAGTTAAAATAAACCTTTTTGAAAGGCTGCAGAGCAGCCAATCAACAAGCTTTTAAGCTGTGGGAACTTGGAAACCATCACAGACATGCCTAGTATTGGCCATGGCTGTGATTGGCCAGCGCACCATGTGACCCTGCATGCATAAATGCTAGATCAGGTGGTGCGTCGCCATTGTGCTCTGACTAGTGTAGGGACAGTGTAAGCCGTGTACCGGGGTGGGCTCCCCAGGATTCAGCAAAGTCACAGACAAGGAAGGAGACTCCAATTCAGATTGACAAAAACAAGATTTTACTAAGTATTTAACGTTTGTAGGAAGGAAATACCCCAAGCATATATACATACACTCAGCTAGAGGCTGAGGCACTTGTGTTACTCAGCACGGTGCTCTATCAGTGTCGCCCAGGCTTCTCCACAGTTTTGCCTATCTGCTGGTTATAGTAACCCAGCAGCTATACCTTTTAATACCCTAATCTCCACGAACAATTCTGTAAGTGTGGTTCAGGAGTGCCGGCGGTATAACACAAACGCTTACAAACTTAACCAATCAACACTAAACCTCAGAAAGAGTATAACCAGTTGTTTGCCACAGTAAACCCCACTTCTGTAGCAAGGTAGCTTGCAGCCTGCACACCACCTGTCTAATCTTCAGGCTTTTACCCAGTAGCTACTGAATTGGCGCCAATACCATAATGCGGTGCGTGCACGGTTACCCACTGTGTCTGCACAGTGGGCCTCAGTTCTTTCACTGACCTGGGTCCATTGGGTACCTTAACTTTCAGAAGAATCTGATAGAGGATCTCATCCGGCAACCACGCAGTCTCACTGACGCTTCCACTTAGTAGTTCTTCTAGTCTGTAATGCTGCAACAGTCTCCAGATCTCCTTGCAGAGTCTTGCTCCCTTAGAGAATAGTCTCACTTGTAGATCACATTAGGAGACACAGACAGTAGATCCTTCTCCTCTGCCTCCTTGCAGCACACTCTCAAGATGGCTGCCACACACTTCTCCAGTCTGAAGCTCCACCTCTGCCGAACAGGATCTCTTGGTCATTGCCCCAGGGAGCTATAGTCTTTCCTGTGGTAAACAGTGACATCTTGTGGCCAAAAATGAAATGTCAGTTTAATAACAACTATAATTACAGGAACAGGTGCATTCACAAAATGGAGGCTGTTTCACCACCTTACAACAGGACGCTGCTGCTTTTTAGGCTTTAGGCTTTTATTATTTCAGATAACTCTGTGGGTGACCCGGCATTTATGTGGGTGCAATCCTATACCTTTGCACCAGTCACAGGGAAATCTAAAAGTTCATCAGTCTTTTTGTGTGTTGGTGACACGTAAATGTTTTTTTTCGGGGGCAGAACCCTTTACTTGCCACCGTCACAGAGAAATATAATAGTTAAAGGGGGTGGCCACTCTGTTAGCACAAATTAAAACTGTAAAAAATGAATGGAGATATCACACTCACTAATATATGTTCTTAAAGGGGTATTCTGGTTACCGTAAATATAACTTATGTTTTAGACTAATTCATTATCAATAATTACCTAATATAATGTAAATTTCACCTATTTACCATTCAGTAGTTATAAAAGTACTTTCTGCCTCTGCTACCCACTGTGTTTCCTCATAAGTTACCATGGCATCGACCTGTAGTTCTGAGCCTTTGTTAGGTCAGGCATGCTTAGTGTGGTGCTCCGTGACCTCCTGAACACTGTATATAGTGATGTGTGACCCCCACTACTATATGTAGAGATCCGTGACCCCCTGTACACTGTATATACTGACGTGTGACCCCCACAACTGCATATAGATATCTGTGACCCCCTGTATACTGTATATAGTGATGTGTGACCCCCAACACTGTATATAGAGATCTGTGACCCCCTGTACACTGTATATAGTGATGTGTGACCCCCCACCACTGTATATACTGATGTGTGACCCCCACCACTGTATATAGAGATCCGTGACCCCCTGTACACTGTATATAGTGATGTGTGACCCCCACCACTGTATATAGAGATCCCTGACCCACTGTACACTGTATATACTGATGTGTGACCCCCACCACTGCATATAGATATCTGTGACCCCCTGTACACTGTATATACTGATATGTGACCCCCACCAATGCATATAGAGATCTGTGACCCCCTGTACACTGTATATACTGACGTATGACCCCCACCACTGCATATAGAGATCTGTGACCCCCTGTACACTGTATATACTAATATGTGACTCCCACCACTGTATATAGAGATGTGTGACCCCCTGTACACTGCATATAGATATCTATGACCCCCTGTACACTGTATATACTGATATGTGACCCCCACCACTGTAAATAGAGATCTGTGACCCCCTGTACACTGTATACAGGGGCGCACCTACAGGGGGGGTCCAGCGGGTCTGGACCCCCCCTAGAACCATAAAGAAATTTTTTATTTTTTTTTTAATACCTCAGGGCCGCACCGCAATCGCCACAGGCGGCACGGCCCTGGTTCGTTTTGCGGGCGGCAGCAGCGCTAAAGAGGAGAGGGGAGAGAGGTTTTTCTCCTACCTCTCCTCTGCGCTGCTGTAATGTCCTATCTGATTGGTGGAGAAGCAGAGGGCGGAAGCTGCTTCTCCACCAATCATTTCAAGCCCCCGCTCCAGAGCCCCATGTGACTGGCTGCCCGGCCAGTCCTTCCACCGGGCAGAACAGCCATCCAGCCGGACCTCGCTCCCGCCGGAACAGCCATCCGGCCAGCCGACCTCCTGCTGCGGCAAGAGAAAATGGTGAGTATTGTGCCCCCCCTGCCTTGTATTGTGCCCCCTGCCCTGTATTGTGCCCCCCCGCCCTGTATTGTGCCCCCCCTGCCCTGTATTGTGCCCCCCCGCCCTGTATTGTGCCCCCCTGCCCTGTATTGTGCCCCCCTGCCCTGTATTGTGCCCCCCTGCCCTGTATTGTGCCCCCCTGCCCTGTATTGTGCCCCCCCTGCCCTGTATTGTGCCCCCCCTGCCCTGTATTGTGCCCCCCCTGCCCTGTATTGTGCCCCCCTGCCCTGTACCGTGCCCCCTGCCCTGTACCGTGCCTCCCTGCCCTGTACCGTGCCTCCCTGCCCTGTACCGTGCCTCCCTGCCCTGTACCGTGCCTCCCTGCCCTGTACCGTGCCTCCCTGCCCTGTACCGTGCCTCCCTGCCCTGTATTGTGCCCCCCCTGCCCTGTATTGTGCCCCCTCTGCCCTGTACCGTGCTGCTCTGTACCGTGTCGCCCCGGCCCTGTATTGTGCCCCCCCGCCCTATACCGTGCCGCCCTGCCCTGTACTGTGCCCTTGTCTTTTACCATGCCTCCTGTACCGTGCCCTGTACTAGGGTTGCACGATATATCGAAAACTCGGTACGGTTTCGGTACCTAGTGTGGTACCGAAGCTCGATACCGAGTTTTCTTGCCGTCCGATACTTAGAACATGGCGTGCGCATCACTTTGATGCGGTTGCCATGTTCTAATATCTGCCGCGCTGCCAGGGGCCCCGCGCCCCCCTCAGATCAGCCCACCCAGGTCCCAGCCACTTAAAAAAAAAATCATACTTACCTGTTCTGGCCGCCGCTGTCCTCACTGTTTCCGCTCTCCACCTTCTTCCCTGGCGCGCACTATGACCTGACGCTATGACCTGATGCAGCGTCGGGAGGAAAGAGAATGGAGCGGGGAACCTGAGGACAGCGGCGGCCAGAACAGGTAAGTATGATTTTTTAAAGTGGCTGGGTGGGCTGATCTGAGGTCTGAGGGGGGCACAAGACGCTGACCTGAGGTCTGATGGGGGCACACTGTGTTGATCTGAGGGGGGCCACAAGACGCTGACCTGAGGTCTGATGGGGGCACATGGGGGCACATTGTGTTAATCTGAGGTCTGATGGGGGCACAAGACGCTGGTCTGATGGGGGCACAAGACGCTGACCTGAGGTCTAATGGGGGCACAAGACGCTGACCTGAGGTCTGATGGGGGCACAAGACGCTGACCTGAGCTCTGATGGGGGCACAAGACGCTGACCTGAGCTCTGATGGGGGCACAAGACGCTGACCTGAGCTCTGATGGGGGCACAAGACGCTGACCTGAGCTTTGATGGGGGCACATTGTGTTGATCTGAGGTCTGATGGGGGCACAAGACGCTGATCTGTGGTCTGATGGGGACACAAGACGCTGATCTGAGGCCATTTTTTTTTCCAAAAATTTCATTATTTAAAAAAAAAAATGGCGTGGGGTCCCCCCCTTTTTTCCTTCGCCAGCCAGATACAACCTGCAGCAGCAGCCTGGCACTACCAGGGTGGGAAGGGACACGGTTATTGGCCCTTCCCAGCCTAATGGTACCAGCCTGCAGCCGCCCCAGAGCCAGACCCTCAATTTAGAAGGTCCGGTCCTGCGGGTACCCGGCTCTTCCCAGCACCCCTGGTGGTGGTGGGTGCCGAGGTAATAGATGTTGGGGTTAGTGCTGGCCTGCCATACCGGCAAGCACTAAGCCCAGTATTAGTAATCAGGGCCGTCTGTAGATAGCCGTAATTACTAAAACTGTAGTATTGTAAAAAAAAATACACACACAAGTATAAAACATTTTATTGAAATAAACACCCCCCCAGACCCCTGTTTGACCATTTTATTAAAAAAAAAAAAAGCTGGTCCGACGTAGTCCACCGAATCCGACGTAGTCCTCTGCATTCACGACCCTGAAAAATAGAAAACAAACACAGACCACTTACCTCTTCCTGCACTGGGATAATACACACAGCGATGTCACTGTACAGGGATAATAAACACAGAGATGTCACCGTACAGGGATAACAAACACAGTGATGTCACAGTACAGGGATAATAAACACAGCGATGTCACCGTACAGAGATAATACACACATCGATGTCACTGTACAGAGATAATAAACACAATGATGTCACTGTACAGGGATAATAAACACAGTGATGTCACCGTACAGAGATAATAAACACAGTGATGTCACAGTACAGGATAATAAACACAGTGATGTCACAGTACAGGGATAATAAACACAGTGATGTCACCGTACAGAGATAATAAACACAGTGATGTCACAGTACAGGACAATAAACACAGTGATGTCACAGTACAGGGATAATAAACACAGTGATGTCACCGTACAGAGATAATAAACACAGTGATGTCCCAGTACAGGATAATAAACACAGTGATGTCACTGTACAGGGATAATAAACACAGAGATGTCACCGTACAGAGATAATAAACACAATGATGTCAAAGTCCAGGGATAATACACACAGTGATGTCACCGTACAGGAATAATAAACACAGTGATGTCACCGTACAGGAATAATAAACACAGTGATGTCACTGTACAGGGATCGGCATCTCGTGCCCCCATCAGACCTCAGGTTCTTCTTTATTTTGGCGAGGTATCGTATCGGTATCGAACTCAAAATTCTGGTATCGTGACAACCCTGCCCTGTACCATGCTTTCTGCCCAGTACCTTGCCTCCTGCCCTGTACCGTGCTTTCTGCCCAGTACCTTGCCTCCTGCCCTGTACCGTGCTTTCTGCCCAGTACCTTGCCTCCTGCCCTGTACCGTGCCTCCTGCCCTGTACCATGCTTTCTGCCCAGTACCATGCCTCCTGCCCTGTACCGTGCCTCCCTGCCCTGTACCGTGCCTCCCTGCCCTGTACCGTGCCTCCCTGCCCTGTACCGTGCCTCCCTGCCCTGTACCGTACCGCCCTGCCCTGTACCGTGCCGCCCTGCCCTGTACCGTGCCGCCCTGCCCTGTACCGTGCCTCCTGCCCTGTACCATGCCTCCTGCCCTGTACCATGCCTCCTGCCCTGTACCATGCTTTCTGCCCTGTACCGTGCCTCCCTGCCCTGTACTGTGCCATTTCCTTACTGGCATTTGGCACTATATTGGCATAATTTGGGGGCATCTGGTGGCTCTAAAGGGGCATTTTGTTTACTGGCACATTATAGGGGGCACGATAGAGGAGATTGGCACTATGGGGCATGTGGTGGCACTATAGGGGCCTCATTTGGGGGCATCTGGTGGCTCTAAAGAGTCACTTTTTTACTGCCACATTATGGGGGGGCACTATGGCATCTGGCACTAAGGGGTAATTTTTTTCTGGCACATTATGGGAGGTACTATAGGGGAGAGCAGCACTATAGGGGCATCATTTGCAGACACTATGGGGTCATCTGGTGGCTCTAAAGGGGCATTTTATACTGGTACTTTATAGGGGCACTATGGCATCTGGCACTAAGTGGGCAATTTTTACTGGCACATTATGGGGAGAGGAGCACTATAGGGCATGT
>ONZH01012626.1:0-25000 GCA_900303285.1 Rhinella marina
CATCAGACCTCAGGTCAGCTTCTGTGCCCCATCAGACCTCAGATCAGGGTCTTGTGCCCCCATCAGACCTCAGATCAGGTCTTGTGCCCCCATCAGACCTCAAGGTCGCTCAATGTGCCATCAGACTCAGGTCAGCGTTAATGTGCCCCCATCAGACCTCAGGTCAGTCTTGTGCCCCATCAGACCTCAGATTAGGGTCTTGTGCCCCATCAGACCTCAGATCAGCGTCTTGTGCCCCCATCAGACCTCAGGTCAGCTTAATGTGCCCCAATCAGACTCAGGTCAGCTTAATGTGCCCCATCAGACCTCAGATCGGCTTAATGTGCCCCATCAGACCTCAGGTCAGCTAATGTGCCCCCATCAGACCTCAGGTCAGCTCTTGTGCCCCATCAGACCTCAGATTAGGGTATTGCGCCCCATCAGACCTCAGATCAGCGTTTGTTGCCCCCATCAGACCTCAGGTCCCCCCATCAGACCTCAGGTCAGCTTATGTGCCCATCAGACCATCAGATCGGCTTAATGTGCCCCATCAGACCTCAGGTCAGCTTAATGTGCCCCATCAGACCCTCAGGTCAGCTTAATGTGCCCCCACCCATCAGACCTTAGGTCAGCTCTTGTGCCCCCACCCATCAGACCTTAGGTCAGCTCTTGTGCCCCCATCCATCAGACCTCAGGTCAGCTCTTGTGCCCCATCCATTCAGACCTCAGGTCAGCCATTTCTGCCCCCATCATACCTCAGGTCAGCCATTTCTGCCCCCATCATCAGACCTCAGGTCAGCCAAACCGCCCCAGCCACAAAAAATACTTACAAAAAGCTGCTCCGGTCTTCTTCTCCTTCTCCTGCGCGCGCCTTCTTCTCCTGCAGTGTGTGATCCCGCGAGACCTGTGACCCAGCGCTGGATCTCGCGGGATCACACAGCCAGCCCAGGAGGAAGCGCGCAGCCAGGAGTTGGAGACCGAGATCGGCAGGGTAAGCATTAAAGAACCCCCTGAAGTGTCCTAGAGTCCTATTGCGGACAATGCTTCAAGTAATTTGTCCACCAGTCAGTCTTCCACACAGTCCACCCACTTTACCCAAGGGAGCACTCCTCTGGCTCCTCCACCTCAACCTCCTTCCCCCCAGTCTGCCCCCTCCCAGGAAAATTTGGAATGCGATCCGGCATACTCTCAGGAACTGTTTTCTGGACCCTTCCCAGAGTCACAAACCACTTCTCAGGTTGCTGCTGACCTCGTTCCGATGCCCAAGTTTTCCAACTGTCGCAGTCTGTGGGTGATGATGACAATGTTGACTTAGTGGAAGAAGTTTGTAAAGAGGTGTCGGACGATGAGGAGACACGGTTGTCAGACAGTGGTGAAGTTGTTGTCAGGGCAGGAAGTCCGAGGGGGGAGCAGACTGAGGAATCGGAGGATGACGAGGTGACTGACCCAAGCTGGGTTGATAAGCCGAGTGAAGACAGTGCTTCTGAGGCGGAGGCGAGTGCTGCACCAGAACAGGTTGGAAGAGGCAGTGGTGTGGCCAGAGGGAGAAGCAGGGCCAGAGCTGGTGCATCAGCAGCAACTGTTTCACGTAGTGAAGCTCCCGTGGCGAGGCCTAGATTTTCACAAGTCTGGAGGTTCTTTAAAGAGAGTGAGGATGACCGACGGACTGTGGTGTGCAACCTGTGCCACACCAGGATCAGCAGGGGTGCCACCACTACTAGCCTAACCACCACCAGCATGCGCAGGCATATGAGTGCTAAACACCCCACTCAATGGAACCAAGGCCGTTCACCTCCTGCGGATCACATCACTGCTCCTTCCCCTGTGTCACTCGCTGCCTCTGCTAGTCAACCCCCTGTCCAGGACCCCGGCACAAGTGCCTCCCGCCGGAAAACCACGCCTTCGCCTCCACGATCCTCCACAGCGTCCACCAATGTGTCACTGCGCAGCGTTCAGCTGTCTTTACAGCAGAAGCTAGAGCACAAGAGGAAATACAGTTCCACCCACCCACATGCCCAAGCCCTCAACGTCGACATCTCCAAATTGCTGAGCCTCGAGATGCTGCCCTATAGGCTGGTAGAGACCGAGGCCTTTTGCAATCTCATGGCGGTGGCTGACCACTATTTTTCCCGATGTGCCGTCCCAGCCCTACACCAGCACGTGTCACAGAACATCATCCGTGCCCTGACCAACGCTGTTTCTGAGAAGGTCCACCTAACCACGGACACGTGGACAAGTGCTGCCGGGCAGGGACACTATATCTCACTGACGGCACATTGGGTTAACTTGGTGGAGGCTGGGACCGAGACTGATCCTGGGGCCGCTCATGTACTGCCCACACCGAGGATTGCGGGGCCTACCTCGGTCACGGTCTCTCAGACGTACTATGCCTCCTCCTCCGACCCCTCCTCCTCCTCCACCAAATTACCATCCGTGGGCACGGCGCCTTCAGTCGGTAGCTCTAGGCACAGCAGCAGTGCCGTGGGTAAGCGCCAGCAGGCGGTGCTCAAACTGCTGAGCTTAGGTGACAAAAGGCACACCGCCCAAGAGCTGTTACAGGGCATCACGGCGCAGACCGATGTGTGGCTGGCACCGCTGAACCTCAAGCCAGGCATGGTTGTGTGTAACAACGGGCGTAACCTGGTGGCGGCTCTGCAACTCGGCAGACTGACACATGTGCCATGCCTGGCCCACGTGTTCAATCTCATAGTTCAGCGGTTCCTCAAGACATACCCCAATCTGTCTGATTTGCTCACCAAGGTGCACCGCATCTGTGCGCATTTCCGCATGTCGACCACAGATGCTGCCACTCTCAGGGCAGCGCAGCGCCGCCTACAACTGCCCGCTCACCGACTCTTGTGCGACGTGCCCACAAGATGGAATTCGACATTAAACATGTTATCCAGAGTTTACCAGCAGCGCAGAGCGATTGTAGACTGCCAGATGTCAACTTCCACCAGAACTGGTAGTCAGGTCACTCAGATTCCTCAAGCCTACAATGAGGAGTGGACGTGGATGTCTGATATCTGCCAGGTGTTGAGCAACTTTGAGGAGTCAACACAGATGGTCAGCGGCGATGCCGCCATTATCAGCCTCACCATCCCGCTGCTTTGCCTGTTGAAAAACTCACTGCTCAGCATCAAGTCGGATGCTTTGCGCTTGTCACAAGAGACGGTGGAGGAAGATACGTTGCTTGATAGCCAGAGCACCCTCCGGTCTGTTTCTCAGCGCGTATCGGAGGAGGGGGATGAGGATGAGGAGGAAGAGGAGGAGAATGTCGGCGAGACAGAAGAGGGTACCAATGCTCAGTCCTTCTTAACTCTTGAGCGTGTATGGGCTGAAGAGGAGGAGGAGGAGGAGGAGGAAATCGAGAGTCAGGCTAGTGAGGAGAGGGAATTCTTGCGTGTTGGGACTCTGGCGCACATGGCAGACTTCATGTTAGGCTGCCTATCCCGTGACCCTCTTGTTAGAAGCATTTTTTCAAACACCGATTACTGGGTGTTCACTCTCCTGGACCTACGGTACAAGCAGAACCTTTCCACTCTCATCCCTGCAGAGGAAAGGAGTATGAGAGTGAATAGATATCAACAGGCCCTGGTGCACAAGCTGAAACAATCCTTCCCATCTGACGCCGCTAGCGGCAGAGGGCATGGTTCTGTGGGCCAAGTAGCGGGGGAGAGGAGGCGAGCAGACAGCTTGTCCAGCACTGACAGGGGAACGCTCTCCAAGGCCTTTGCCAGTTTTATGTCACCCCAGCAAGTCACTGTCACCTGTCCCCAGTCTAGGCAGAGTAGGGGGGAGCTGTACAGAAAGATGGTGAGGGAGTACCTAGCTGACCATACCAACGTCCGGACCGATCACTCTGCTCCATACAACTACTGGGTTTCAAAGCTGGACATGTGGCCTGAACTGGCGCTGTACGCCTTGGAGGTGCTGGCCTGCCCTGCCGCTAGCGTGCTGTCAGAGCGGGTATTCAGTGCAGCTGGTGGCGTCATCACCGATAAGCGTACACGCCTGTCAACTGACAGCGCTGACAGGCTGACGCTTATTAAAATGAACAAAGCCTGGATTTCACCGGAATTTAAATCTCCTCCGGGGGAAAGCAGCTAAAGATTTACATTACTTATGTATCCGATTCCTCTTCTCTACTCCTCCTACTCCTCCTCCTCTCCTTGTCGTCTTTGCCTAACGCTGACCAAAAAAACGCCATTTTTTAGAGGTCTAACTGGCACTCTTTTATCACAATTTTTCAGGAGGGCCCCCTACAGGCCCTCTCTTCAAACAATTTTTCCGGAGGGCCACCTACAGGCCCTCTCTCTAAACAATTTTTCCGGAGGGCCACCTACACGCCCTCTCTCCAAACAATTTTTCCGGAGGTCCACCTACAGGCCCTCTCTCTAAACAATTTTTCCGGAGGGCCACCTACAGGCCCTCTCTCCAAACAATTTTTCCGCAGTGTCAACTACAGACAGTGTAAAACAATGTTTCAGGAGCGTCAAACAGACAGTCCAAAACAATTTTTCAAGATGCGCAAGTACCGACATTTAAAAAAAAACATTTTTTTTGCGGAGGGTAGACTTTATGTACTCCGAAAAGAAAAAAATTTTTGGAGGCTCAACAAAAGCCATTTCACTGCATTCTCAGTCGGACAAAGTCATTGGTGGTGTAACCGCCATGCTGTGTCAGGCTAAATTTTTGGGTGCTTCACCAGCTACCGCATACTAACTCAGTCACTCTGTTGTCACCGGCGCCATACAGGGCCACAAAAAATGTTTATGTGGTTCGCCTGCTCCCGCAGTGTCACTCGCTCACTCTGTTGTCACCACCATAGTGGTTTGCACTATAGCAGCCCAAGTCTGCACATTCCCCTTTTTATCTCCCAGTGATCTATACTGCACGTCACATAAAAAAATAGGTTCTTTTGCTCTCAGTGATACAAATCCATTTCATAAAATCCTTTCTTTCTCTTTAACTGATCTATACTGAACGTCACTTTAAAAATACGTCTTTTTCCTCTCTTTCTCTCTCTCCAAACTATTTTTCCGGATAGGTGCCGTATACGGTATTAAACTGAGAGGAATGCATACAACACATGCCCCACTTGACAAATTTCAGAATTGACAACCGTACTGGTTGATGCTAAATTTTTAAGTTGGGGTCCTGCGTCGTCATTCGAACTCCATCCGGCTGTTGTCACCACCACACACGCTAGCCAAGGGGGCACTCCTCTGGCTCTTCCAGCTCAACCTCCTTCCCCCCAGCCTGCCCCCCACCTACAGGCCCTCTCTCCAAACAATTTACGTCTTTTTCCTCTCTTTCTCTCTCTCCAAACTATTTTTCCGGATAGGTGCCATATACGGTATTAAACTGAGAAGAATACATAGAACACATACCACACTTGATCAATCTCATAATTGACAACTGTACCGGTTGATGCTAAATTTTTAAGTTGGGGTCCTGCGTCGTCATTCGAACTCCTGCCCCCCACCTACAGGCCCTCTCTCCAAACAATTTACCCGGGTAGGGGACGTATTAGATATTGTACAGATTTTTTTTTGGTTCTTCTTTCAATTGCTTCCTGCGATAGAGCGATAGAAGGGAATCGAACCCGGGTCAACTGCTTGGGAAGCAGCTATGCTCACCACTTTACCACCAACAGCCACAGCAACTGATAAGAACAGATACTAAACTTGATGTAAGCCAACATTTCGACAATCGATAACCCAAAACGGGTCCGCCGTCGAGCCCGGCGTTCGGCAACCCTGAGCATTTCACATACTCTGACCGAGTCTGACCCTGGGGCCGCTCATGTACTGCCCACTTGGAGGATTGCGGGGCCTACTTCGTTCACGGTTTGTCAGAACTACTATGCCACTTTCTCCAACCCCTCCTCCTCCACCTTCGAATTACCATCCGTGCTTCACCTCCTGCTACCTCAGTCTAACTCGGTCACTCTGTTGGCACCGCCATGCTGCGTCAGGCTAAATTTTTGGGTGGCTCACCTGCTACCTCATCTAACTTGGTCACTTGTTGGTGTCACCGCCATGCTGTGTCAGGCTTATGCCTGCATCGTGTGGCTGGGGATAGGAGAGCAGTGCCAACATGGGCATGGGTGATGGACCTTCATTGCACCTAGTTGGGTGCTTCCCTATATATTCCCACCATGCCAGCCATGGGTTGTACATTAACTAATAACAGGGAAAACAAAAAAAATATTTTACAGGAGGGTCAACCGCAGACACTCCAAAACAATTTTACATGAGGGAGTGTCTCCCCGTCTGCCATCGTGTTCGGTCAGGCTGTCAGTAGGTACACCACCTCTGTCGTCTGCAGAAGTGGCCACTATGAGGAAGGCCACGGCAAGAACATCCCCTTTTCAATTGAGAGCAAGTGTAGAATTGTAGAAGGATGACACTTTTCTTCCGCAGTGGATTCACCTTCCCCTTTATCATTGCCAGACAACAGTTGGTGAAAAAGTAATTGGCAATGATGAAGAAAATGTAACGGTGCAGTGGACCATCTGTGATGCAAAACCTATATATTCCCACCATGCCAGCCATGGGTTGTACATTAACTAATAACAGGGAAAACAAAAAAAATATTTTACAGGAGGGTCAACCGCAGACACTCCAAAACAATTTTACATGAGGGAGTGTCTCCCGGTCTGCCATCGTGTTCGGTCAGGCTGTCAGTAGGTACACCACCTCTGTCGTCCACAGAAGCGGCCACTATGAGGAAGGCCACGGCAAGAAGATCCCCTTTTCAATTGAGAGCAAGTGTAGAATTGTAGGAGGATGACACTTTTCTTCCGCAGTGGATTCACCTTCCCCTTTATCATTGCCAGACAACAGTTGGTGAAAAAGTAATTGGCAATGATGAAGAAAATGTAACGGTGCAGTGGACCGTCTGTGACGCAAAACCTATATATTCCCACCATGCCAGCCATGGGTTGTACATTAACTAATAACAGGGAAAACAAAAAAAATATTTTACAGAAGGATCAACTACAGACACTCCTAAACAATTTTTTAGGAGGGTCAACTTCGGACACTTCAAAACAAATTTTTTGGAGGTTTGCCTAGCGACATTTGACTGCTACCTCAATCTAACTTGGTCACTTGTTGGTGTCACTACGCTGTCACCATGATGTGTCAGGCTTATGCCTGTGTCGTGGGGCGGGGGATAGCACAGCAGTGCCAGCATGAGCAGTGGTGTCACCTGCAGGCGGTGATGGACCTTCGTTGCACCTAGTTGGGTGCTTCCCTAACATGTAATGGGCATGTGCCTCACCTTTCTTTGCCTGGGTGAGCACAATTGCCATGAGGGTAACCACCAGGCTGTTGCAGGAGAATTTGGGGTAATGGTGGGATTAGGCAGCCTCAGAGGCATCCATGCATGCTGCCCCTGCCGTTTCCTGTCCATTTCCGTGGTGTTTCCATCATTTTCTGATGTTTCCAGGTTTTCACCCAGCCTTCCCTAGGCAGAGCCTTGGTCCCCTGCAAAAATGCTCGAGTCTCCCATTGACTTCAATGGGGTTCGTTACTCGAAACGAGCACCCGAGCATCGGGAAAAGTTCGACTCGAATAATGAGCACCCAAGCATTTTAGTGCTCGCTCATCTCTAGTTAACACTTATTGCCTTTTAAAAGCATCTAAATGGGCTACAGACACAATAGACAGGAGCTGATCCATTGACTTACATGGGAGAGTTTCCTAAGCATGCTGTGTGACCAGTGCAGAGGTCAGGAGGGAGCTGATAAGCAGTGATATCACCTACTATGAATAGTGGATCCTGTCTTATCTATATAGAGGTGTTAAGACTCATTTAAATGCACCAATAGTCGTCCAGATCACCTGGCCATCTAAATGTGCCATCAATCACTCAATGAACGAGCAAAAGGCTTGTTCATTGGGTGATCCTGTCGCTTGTGCAGGCACCACCGATCATGTCTTCTGTATGTGCCCTCCACCACTTTCGGGGTTCCGTTCTTGTTATAGGTGTGGGCCCCAGCGGTTGGACCCACACCTATCAGACAATGGGGGGCATATCCTAGCAATATGCCCCCAATGTCTGAGATGAGACAACCTCTTTAAGCCTAGTGGCCAGTGTGAAAATTGCAGGATTATATGCATTTTATTGAATATACATTGAAAAATAAAAATAAAAAAAACTCCAAAAAATATTTTGGACTTTATCAAAAATTTTCCAAAAGTGCTGTAAACAGAACTATAAGTCACTTACTCATATAACATTATAAAGAATCAGCATTTATTACCTATTTACATGTATCTAGGATAGGTGATAAATGTTTAATTGGTGGGGACCACATTGCTGGAACCCACTCCTCACTACACAACTGCACTGAGGAGTTTGGATATGAGCCCCTCTAATCAGAGTCAAAGGGGGCTAAGAGCTGAGCTATCAGCCCCGTTTGCTGAACAGATCTGTCAAACATGATGTGACTAGACCCTTATACACATTGTAAGGGGTTTAAAAAAAACAGCGTTGTCCCTATTATAAAACTGTATCTTTTGCGTAAAGCACTGTTGCAGTGGTAATACCAACTACATTGAACTGTTGAACTGGTATGTGAATATGACATACCAAATAACTGAGAAGTATGCCAGTAATGTATATATTATGTTTATTGATATTATACCTCCTCACATTTAAATGGGCCATGTAACTTGCATACCTGTTTCATATGATATGCCATGTATGTTGCATAATATTCTAATTAGTGACTTTAAGTCACTGCCAGATGACAAGTTAACCAGTTATCTATATGCAGTACTGTGTGTAGAAAGACTAAGCACAGAGGACATATGATGCTATATATGAGAGACTGCTGGCATCGCAGGTAGCCACACATTGGGAGTCATATTTCCTTATACAAGATATCAATGGACGTTGCAAATGTGTATATTGCGGACAGCGCTTGTATAGGTGACAATAGTATTTCAAAAGGAACGGAATACATTGGCTTTTTAGAGACCATGCAGATTGGGAAGAAAGTGCAACGAGGAGAATTGCTATGGTCTGTACAGCAGAACAGCCATTTTCATTTCTGTCAAACAGAGGGGACTCAGAGACAGAATGTCATCCCTAGAAGATGTATGAAATGTTCAGACCAAGGCTAACACTTACACTTGGATACAGTAAGTCAGCTGGCACTTAAGAAGAGTGTACCTACCAAACCTATTTTCTCTGACCAAATGATATACTGTTGTAATCACATGCTACTAACCCCATGTGAGAGTGCAATAGCTAAGCCATTGGCCTTTTGAGAGAACTATGCGACTGCTAAGCTTGTTGCCTCAAGACCAGTAAAGCTGCTTTCTAGTTTAAACTGTGTTTACCAGATTTAATCCACCATCATTCTGTAGGAATCCCCTGACAGGTTCCTCTTACAGCCTACCATCTAGCTCTCCATGGCAGCAAAGAACTTGCACAATACGATGGATGTCTGTGAAGGTTTTCATCCATATAAGTCATGGTAAATCAATAGTAATAAGTCAAAGCAACTGGACTTGTATTTTATCTTGAAGATGTTTCACTTAGCCATTCTAATTGAGAAAGCTAGTCGGAGCTAGTCGGACTAGTGAAACGTCTTTAAGGACAAAATACACGTCCAGTTGCTCTGATTTATTACTACTGATATATCATGGATCTCTCTGCTTTAATATATCCACATTTTATTTAATATGCGGGTTTAAAGGAGATAAAATACCGTCAGAAGACTTTGTGTCAGAATCTTTCTTTAAAGCGATGCACTGCTACTACAGAACTGGACACCAGGTGTACACCTAAGGCTAAAATGTATTAGAAGGAAATCAGTGTGCCATGAATTGGAAACTTCAAGATGTTTTTCTCTTTGCCTGACTCATTAAATATGCAAGGTTACAGTGGCTCTGGTATATCATATGTAAGTCAGCAATCTATTGGCAGCTTTTAAGAAATAGATACAAAGAGATTATAAATCCAAATTGGAAAGATACTGGTTTCATTTAATTGCTTTATCATGTCATGTCTGGAACAAAAAGTGAGTACATAGATATATTCCCAGAAGAGGAGCTCAGTTTTGCTTCCTTTAGAATAACAATTTAGCAATTGCATGGAGCAACTTTATTACAGCAAGAATAGCTCTCATATTCTAGAAGTAAAAATGGAGATGTCAAGAAATAAGATATAAGCTTATGAAGACACAACATTATATGTTATACACACAACATACCTAGGATAGCGCCTATTCTTAACACAGGTTTGAACATATTTTTTGAATGTTAAATGAGCACTGTGTGCTGTCCGCATCTGTATGTCCATTCCTATTTTTGTCTGTTTTGCGGACAAGGATAGGCATTGATACAGTGGATCTGCAAAAAAACAAGAAGGAAGGATACAGGCAGTGGCAAAAGTCAAAGATGGATTTACACAATACTAAGAGAATGATAAAATTTTGAATTTTAGGAACAAAAAAGTACCAATGAAAAGGAAAATACATACAATGCAACGACACACTGCTGACCAGATAAAGCACAAAATGCCATAGAGATATAAATTATTCTGGAGCTAATGCTATGCTTGTTTGGTAAATTAGAGATTCTTGGCAAATATATTTTGTACAAAATTATCTGGGCCCGTTCACTAAATCGTCCAGGTGATCTCTGTAGAACGGGAACCTAAAACTATTTCCTACCTGTTATGTGCCAACCTTGGCTTCCGTATAATTTGTTTGGTAAATTTGTGCAAATATATTTTGTACAAAATTATCTGGGCCCGTTCACCAAATCGTCCAGGTGATCTAATTTACCAAACAAGCATAGCATTAGCTCCAGAATACTTCATATCTCTATGGCATTTTGTGCTTTATCTGGTCAGCAGTGTGCCGTTGCATTGTATGTATTTTCCTTTTCATTGCAATCAGCCATAGCAACGTGCACCTGCGCATTGGGATGTGCTGACTGAAAACCCCTCTTTTTTCTTTCCAAAAAAGTACCAATGCAGTTACATGACAAGAATCTGCATAACTAATCATATGCCAAATAGGTGCAAGTCAAAATTATGTATGAGATAGCCAAGATGATTGTCTATAAAATGATGGTAGTCTCAGGTTCAAAGCTATAGTGGATGGTGAGATATGGAACCTGAAAAGTTCAAAACATTGTTACCCTTTTGTTCGTCAGTGTTGTTTGATATATGCTATTGATTCTTTTACAGTCAGAATACATTTGACTGTAATAGGACACCATACATTTATTGCCCAGAGCAGAACTGGATCACTTTACGAAAAGTCCGAAAAGGATTTTATCCTATTCTTGGCAAATATACACAGTGTATTCAGAAAGTCTTCAGACCCTTTTACTTTCCACATTGTGTTATGCTGAGGCCTAGTGCTAAAATAAATTTAAAAACCCAAAGTTTTCCCCATAATTCTGCACTCAGTACCCCATAATACGAACATAAAGACAAAATGTTCACAGAGTTGTCCCTAATCCACTGCTGTGTTGTTTTGGCTGTGTGCTTAGGGTCACTGTCATGTCTGAAGATGAACCTTCAGCCCAGTCTGAGGTTCAAAGCACTCTAGCTTAAGTATCCCTTAAGAATATCTTTATACTTTTCTCCATTAAGGTGTCTTTCAACTCTGACCAATCTCCTGGTCCCGGTTGCTGAAAAACACCCCACAGCATTATGCAACCGTCATACTTAACAGTCGGGATGGTATTAGGCAGGTGATGAGCAGTGCCTGATTTCCTCCAGACATGACGCTTAGAATTGAGTTTTTATTCTGATATGCATTGTCAGCTGTGAGACATTATACAGACAGGGGGTTTCTTTCCAAATTATGTTGAATCAACTGAATGTACTACAGGTGGACTCTAAATAAAGAAACATCTTAAAGATGATCATGAAAAATGGGAGGCCCTCAGATTTAAATTTCTAAGTATCATAGCAAAACCTCAGAATATTTGGTGTATTCAGACAAAATGTGAAAAAAGTAAAAGGGTCTGAATACTTTCAGAATGCATTGTATATGTGAAAGGATGAGAACCACCAATAAACCTGAAAGAAGGCACATTAACATTTTAAGGTCACTGAAGTGCAAACTTTAATTCTGCGCCCTCACGCACATGACCGTAATTTTTGCAGTTAGCACACTGACCCATTCATTTTTATGGGGCTATGCCTACATCTATATTTTTTATGGATCCATGTGGCCGTTTCAAAAATTATATAACATTCAATTATTGCCGTTTTGCGGACGAGAATAGCCCTTTTTATTTATGGAAGATATCAGGAATTCGCAGACCAAAATATAGCAATTTGCATGAAGCCTAAAGCTGTTTGTGAAACATGGCCTGCAGTAGTGGTGGGAGAGCTGCAGGTTATAGACTTCAAAGCATGATGTATGATCATGTATTTACGATCCCTCAATTGCCCCCCCCCCCCCTTTTTAACAAACTGGCGGAATTTGGCACTTAAAAGGGTTTTCATGGATTACAATGGTTTTGTAACAAACTTACCTGTCCAGGCTCCAGCAGCGCGATCCTCAGGCTTCTGACCCCAGCTTGTCTTCTGACCACTCTCTGTCTCTCATTTGGCACTGAGCAGCCCGACTGGTTTTGACTCATATACATACTACTCTGTATTGTGTTTGTCTGTCTTTGTCTGTTAGTCCGTCTCTGCACTCATATAGCTCAGAGACTGTCAACCAGTTGCGGTCTAGTTATTTAGGGCTTGTACTGCAAGTAGGTAGGGAAAGTGGCCTGGGTACCAACCAAACCCATGATGCACATCTTTCTCTGCCACAGCTACAGCATCACCCCTAATAACTCCCAACTAGTGTATGGCTCCTCCCAATCAGCTACTTACATACTACACTTGCACTGCTCCTATTGCTGCTTTGACACACCCATGGACATAACAACACAGGAAATAAGAAAGAGCTGCTACTTGGCCATGTGCATTAATTCACATTTAAGTGCAGGGAGATATAATGGCATGTAACTAGCAAGCAATTAAAGGTATAGCAAAAGGCATGTAACAGTTCAACTAAGTGGGGTGTCCACTACTACAGGGTCAAAGGTAACACATAGCAACAGTGCTTGTAAAGAGGGGATGCACATTGTTTCAACCCTCTCATAAACTGGGCATGTATTTGTAGGAAAGCTTCATTGGTAATTAGTATATTGAATAACAATCAAGAGAAGTTTTTGGTACAATGTAGCATATTACTAGAAGAGGGGTAGGGTTGTGGCATGTGGCATGAAAAAGGTAGGGAAGAGTGCACACTTGTACTTCGCCTGTACCACTGTCCCTATTTGCATGATCCACAGTAAATGACAGCCTACAACTTGGCAACGGTCCCTTACTTGAGTAAGTGCAGGGGCTTAAACCTGGTGGGGTAAAAGAGTAGTCAGACAGAGAGAGATCAAATCCAGAGAGGCAAAACCAGGACCGGAACAGAACAAAGGGATAAGTGAAATACAAAGCAGAGTGAAACCAGGACATAACGTCAGAGGCAAAGTCAGCAGGCAAAGGCAAGGTCACAAATTAGCAGAATTTTAAACCAAACAGTGTTCAATATCAAGCAAGGTCAAATAACAACCAGAGTCAAATACCAGGAGGTCATGTAAGAGGCAAATTCAGAACACAGTGGCAAGATCAGAGATCCAGAGTAAAAAAACACAAAACTAACTAGTGAGGCAGGAATACCAGTCACAGGCAACTGTGGCCAGCAGCTGCCTGTTTACATAGCCCGTCTAGGAAGCATGTGACGCCAGCTCACAATCTCATTGGTTGGGCATCACTGCCGCTTGATGGGTAGACCAGTCCAACTTTCAGTGGGGCTAGCTGCAGTAGCAACAGAGCCATGCCGGCCGTGCTGCCATAATGTGGCCAGAATCACTGCAGAAGAGAGGACTTAGAATTAGGGTCATAATAGGAAAACATCCCAACATTCTATTGATCAGCTTTATGAGGTTTTTTGCCATATCTACCCTGGTGATCTTTGCAATTAGAGATACTTTCACCACCAAAATGTCCATTCTACATGCAGTGTGCTCAGTTTATGAACTGTTTAAAGGGTGGATAGATACTTACAATATCAGAGGGTGGTGGTGCTTACACCTTGGAATGCCTTGCAGCATGTAGGTTCCAGCAAACTAATAGAGTTCAAGTTGGCCAGCATCTGTCCTATCTGAAAGATAATGACCTCCAGAGCTATTGTGGCATGGAGATCACTGAGGTGGATGAAGCTTAGCAACGTTCTCTTCCTGAGTCTAATTCCTGCTTAATTCAAACATAAAAAATTAAAGCACTCTTTATAGGATTTTCACCATTAAAATACACATAATATCCAAACTAACATAAACTTTACAATCTCCAAACTACAGTCAAGAAACATAAAAAAAACCTCATATTTAGTGCATGACATGAGAAAATATGACCAAAACAGCAAATAAATCCACAGTTTCAATTGTTATGGATGTTGGGATAGTAGTAATTGGGAACAAGTTACTTTCTGCTTATTGCCAATAGAGATAACAGTCATTTTGAATGGATTGCTAAGGGTTCATCTCACATAGGGCAGAGGTGTAGCTATGCTTTCCTGCATCCAGGGCAAGGATTCACATTTGCGCCCCCCCCCCCCAACTGACATAAAGAGGAGGTAATTAAGCGGTAATTAAGCCACTCCTCTGACTCCGCTTAATCCATAGCTAGAATCACCCAGTTCCACCTAATAAAATCTATCACAGGGTACACGGCGGTACGAATACACCTTGCAATAAATTAAAGAACCACCCTTATCCAGGGTGTCGCTGGATCCTGAACATGGTCCCTCCTGTGATGGAGAAAAAAGAATAATCACATAAGGAAGGGATGGTGACTGTACCTGGTAAATAACTAGCAGGGGGCTCTGTAAGATCGAGCCATCCCAATGTATATCAGGGTAGTCAAGGGCATTTCCCCTTAGTGCTACCAAACAGTACTAATGACCACATTGTGGCCCCTTAACAGTAAGTATGCCCATCATAGTAGTTATGCCCATGTTTATGCCGATCTTTGTGCCCCTCACAGTACGTATACCCAGTCTATACCCCCTCACTGTAGTTATGCCCAGATACATGCACCTCACAGTAGTTATGTCACATTAGGTGCCCCCTCACAGTAGTTATGCCAGATTATATGCCCCCTCCCTGTAGTTATGCCAGATTATATGCATCCTCACTGTAGTTATGCCAGATTATATGCCCCATCACAGTAGTAATGTCATATTAGGTGCACCCTCATTCTAGTTTTGCCCCCTTTTGCCTCCAGTCTCCTCAACTTTATGAAATAAATAATAATAAAAAAACAAAACAATACTTACCTGCTTCCCTGATGAAGCGCTCCCGCAGTGACATCGCGCTGCTGGCTGTGCCGGAGGTCCACTCCCGGGCTTTCAGCACTCTTCCCACAGCCAGCAGCGCGATGTGCGGCCTGCAGGGGGAGCGCTGGAGCTCAGAAGAACAGTGAAGCAGAGAGAGGAGAGGCTTCCCTGCTTCGCTATGGAAACGAACCGCCTGTCAGTCACAAGAACTGCTGGGCGAGTGCGCCACCCGCCTCTGCACCTGGGGCACATGTCCCGCTTGCCCCCCCCGCTACGCCCCTGCATATGGTCTGGGTATACTTGAAACCATTTTGATCCTATAGATATGCCACTGAATCCAGAGTGAGGTAATATTATAGCTGCTTCCTTCATCTTCCTCTTAAACTCTATATAAAGGTCACCAAGGTAATTCCTAAATAAATACAATGTAGTGAACAAAATATTTAATTTGAATAAAAGCGGTTGCTCAAGTTATTTAAAAATGTCCCCAATAGATCTGAAAGTAATAAAATAAAAATGAACCTACACTCATCAGTTACTCCCCTGCTGTTTCCAGCGCTACAAGCAATCACTGGCCTTTGCCATATACCACTGAAGCCAGTGATTGGCTGCAGTACTCACATGAGGACTATAGGACATCACTGCTACAGTCACATAAACAGATTCAAGGAGGACCAGAGTGGCAACAATGAAAATAGCAGGGGAATAACTGGTGAGGATAGTTTCATTTTTTTATTATATAACATTTATTGGTATTGGTAACATTTTAAAGAACTTGGACAATCCATTTAAGGCTGTGTTCACATGTGTCATTGTTTCCCTATACAACCAGGAGGAACAAAAATACCAAACTTCAAAAAAGCTAAATTTAGTCAACTAAGAGAGGCCATAGGCCTAACTAACTGGGACAAACTCCTCAAAAATAAAAATACAGCCACAAAATGGGATATTTTTAAAAGCATCCTAATATCTAATTGTGAGAGGTACATACCGTATAGGAATAAAAGGTTAAGGAACAAGAAAAAAACAATGTGGATAAATAGAACTGTAAAGAAAGCAATAAATGACAAAAAGAAAGCATTTAAATCACTAAAACAGGAGGGTGGCGAGGAAGCATTGAAAAACTATAAGGAAAAAAAAAAGACAAATAAAAGCAGCCAAACTAGAGACCGAGAGATTAATCACCAAAGAGAGTAAAACTAACCCTAAAATGTTCTTTAATTATATAAATGGTAAAAAGTATAAACCTGAAGGCATCAACCCCTTACAGAGTAATGAGGGGGGAGTTGCAGAGAGCAAGGGGAGAAAGCAAAGCTACAGACTATTTTTTTCCCCACTGTATTCACTGAGGAAAATAAACTGTCAGATGAAATGCAGAATACAAAAGTAAATTCCCCTTTAAAAGTGCCCTGTCTGACCCAGGAAGAAGTACAGTGACATCTTAAAAAGATTAAAATAAGTTTTGTTCCTTTTTTATTAAGACGCACTCACACTGCGTACTTATGTCTTAATTACAGACAGTTTCATTTCAGACTTTGTTAATGTATCTGAGGCTCAGTCTTCTTAACGACATTGTGAAACCCTATGGGTTATATTGCTTGCACATCTTTTGACTGATCACTGTCTGTTATAACTCCTTTGGAAAACAATAAAATACTTTGGAAAGTAAAAAGATTAAAATAGACAAATCGCCAGGACCGGATGGCATACTCCCCCGTATCCTAAGAGAATTAAGTAATGTCATAGCCAGACCCTTATTTCTGATATTTAAGGACTCTATACTGACAGGGAGTGTTCCTCAGGATTGGCGCATAGCAAATGTGGTGCCAATATTCAAAAACAGTCCAAAAACAGAGCCCGGGAACTATAGGCCGGTAAGTTTAACATCTGTCGTGGGTAAACTGTTTTAAGGTTTTCTAAGAGATGTTATCTTGGAGTACCTCAATGAAAATAAGCAAATACCTCTATATCAGCATGGCTTCATGAGGGATCGGTCATGTCAAACCAATTTAATCAGTTTCTATGAGGAGGTAAGTTCTAGTCTTGACAGCGGCGAATCAATGGATGTCGTATATCTGGACTTCTCCAAAGCATTTGACACTGTACCATATAAAAGGTTAGTATATAAAATGAGAATGCTTGGCCTGGGAGAAAATGTCTGTATGTGGGTAAGTAACTGGCTCAGTGATAGAAAACAGAGGGTGGTTATTAACGGCACATACTCAGATTGGGTCACTGTCACTAGTGGGGTACCACAGGGGTCAGTACTGGGCCCTATTCTCTTCAATATATTTATTAATGATCTTGTAGAAGGCTTGCACAGTAAAATATCAATTTTTGCAGATGACACTAAACTGTGTAAAGTAATTAACACAGAAGAGGACAGTACACTGCTACAGATCTGGATAGACTGGAGGATTGGGCAGAGAAGTGGCAGATGAGATTTAACACTGACAAATGTAAAGTTCTGCATATGGGAAGGAATATTGCAAGTCACCAGTACATACTGAATGGTAAAACATTGGGTAACTCAGACATGGAAAAGGACCTAGGAATTTTAGTGAACAGCAAACTAAGCTGTAGAAACCAGTGTCAGACAGCTGCTGCCAAGGCCAATAAGATAATGAGTTGCATCAAAAGGGGCATAGATGCCTGTGATGAGAACATAGTCCTGTCACTTTACAAATCACTAGTCAGACCACACATGGAGTACTGTGTACAGTTCTGGGCTCCTGTGAACAAGGCAGACATAGCAGAGCTGGAGAGGGTTCAGAGGAGGGCAACTAAAGTAATAACTGGAATGGGTGGACTACAGTACCCAGAAAGATTATCAAAATTAGGGTTATTCACTTTAGAAAAAAAACGACTGAGGGGAGATCTAATAACTATGTATAAATATATCAGGGGTCAGTACAGAGATCTCTCCCATGATCTATTTATCCCGAGGACTGTGACTGTGACGAGGGGACATCCTCTGCGTCTGGAGGAAAGAAAGTTTGTACACAAACATAGAAGAGGATTCTTTACGGTAAGAGCAGTGAGACTATGGAACTCTCTGCCTGAGGAGGTGGTGATGGTAAGTTCACTAAAAGAGTTCAAGAGGGGCCTGGATGTATATCTGGAAGGTAATAATATTACAGGTTATAGTTACTAGAGATGGGTCGTTGATCCAGCGAGTTATTCTGATTGCCTGATTGGAGTCGGGAAGGAATTTTTTTCCCCTAAAGTGGGGAAAATTGGCTTCTACCTCATAGGGGTGTTTTTGCCTTCCTCTATCGACAGAGGAAGTGTCAGGTTGCTGGAGATGAGTAACAGCAGAATCTGTGCCAGACCAAGCCTCTAACACAGATGTAAAAGTCTAACTACCCACCAAAATTTTTAAAATGTTGCCAAATTGGAAGGTTTTAGTTTTTTTTAAATGTGGGTTTAGGCTTCAGAATAACAAACAAAAAAATTGGAAATGTCAAAAAATAAACCGAGCCAAGAGATATTTTATGGCAGAATAGAAAATAAGGTAGTTAGTAGACATTTTGAAGAGAATAATTGGACATTGCTTTATTTAATTATACCTACAAAAAGTGTAAAAATTGCAGTCATTGAAAATATTAAAGGTATAGCCGGAATACAAGCCAAGAAAAGGAAGCACAGACTCATTTACATGATTCTAAAGACAGAAGTCAAGCTTGCCAGAAATGCCCACAAATTCAGGTCAGAGGGAAAATCTGGGTTAACTCAAAGTGACCAGTGTGTCAGATGAGGAAGCTGTGCTGAATGAAACGTTATGATAAAGAGATGGGATGGGCAAATTGTAGGTTGATGTAATAGCTGAGGAATTCAAACAAAAATGTTTGAGGACGGATCTCAAGAGAGAGGAATCTTAATGTGGAATAAAGAATAATGTTATTTATGAACAGTGAACATCAAAACAATTTCCGATGCATAATTTGCATACATAATGCAAAACCGTTGATGGCGATAAGATACACATAGCAGGGATTTATAACTAGCAACTAATCCAGCTATTTTACCACAGAAGTGGCCTTGATTGGTTGGATCTGAGTCTGAGACATTGTATGTTGAGTCTGGTTTCAACTTACGGTGGGTCAGAAAAGACCATTGTATTTTGAAAATATTGTATCCTGAGGCCAATGTATCTTGAGGGACCACTGTACTGACAATTGCCAGGGATTTTAAGAAATGACTGGGTCAATAAAAATAAAAGACTCAGCCTTAGGGTATCTGTCACCATTTTATGCTGTCCTTAGGAAAGCTTAAAACTGGTGATACATTCGAGAGTTTGATATCTGGAAGGCTGTTTCTGCAGAGATCTCTCTGCATTCTGGCATTTATGGAAGTCTCCATCTGGCCCCATTAACTACAGTCATTGTGAAAGTATGGGAACCTAGTTTGCATTTTTTTACTGTTTAACAGCCTTTGTTGAGAATATGTCATCAGAAAATGACCTGTTGTCCTGACCATTGTGGCCATGGCCCATGGGGCTGCCATAAGGCAATATTATTAATGCTTTCTAAATGCTGTTAAGGACAACTCAGGCAAGATAGCAGACCGCATAATCATGTTCAGGAAATAAAACCAAATAAATCTGTAATCAGATAATTAAAACTGATTAGAAAAAGGACATGTGTTGCTATCTGGCTTTAAGTGGCAGGAAAAAAAATTGGTGACATTATGTTCCATTTACGGTAATGGTAAATATGACATATGATCTTTACTCCCTGAGGAAGTGTATCCATTAGCACTGGAGGGTGCTGTCAATCACATCTATTCCCTGGCACGTGATTGAACTATACAGTTTTGTTACCTATCACAGTCACACGTACATCGGAATAGGGGAAGGGAACCCCCATACTGAGACAAACATGTAAATTATTTTGCTGAATTCATTTAAAATTATAGACTGCCCTTGTTCCAGATTGACTGCAAAAGATTATCATCAAAATGAACACTAAGAACCTTATGTCTGATCAGAGAGCAGGTTGTGCCTGTGGCTCCTGAGTAGTAAAGCCGATATTCCTCAGTCGTAGAAAAGCCGTGGATGTTCATTTTGCCATATAACATGCATGAGCTCATGCATTAATATTTTCATTATTTAGGGTCAATTTTGAGAGCAGTACCTTATAAAAGTGGAAGCATTTTGTACTGAGATATGGTCATATAATGTTACAAGGCCAAAGCCTAAATCAGTACTACTCTTAAAAGAATATTCTGTCACATGCAATATTATCAAGTAGACTTTGTGTAGATTCAAACCTTATTCATAGAGGCTCTCCCCTCTACCTTTAAGAATGGGTATTAAGAGAAGAAACCCTCTCTATGATGTCTATATCCTTAATTGGGCATATGGACTGTCGTTGTCCTAATGGGATGACCTCTGATATACTATATGGCTAAAACTATGCGGACACCCCTCTTAAAGGGGTTGTCTCCCCAAATGTCTTAGGCTCGGCTATTTCCGTGGGGCCCATAGAAGTGAATAGTAGTAGTGGCTGGTCATGCGCAGTGTACACCCATTCACTTCTATGGGGAGCATATGCATCTGACACCAGAATAAGAACTGTGAATCGAGAGCTTTATGAAATTGTTTTCAATGAATAAGAAGTTGCACACAAGCCAAAGATCACCATGCACAATGCCAAATGTCAGCTGGAGTGGAAAAACATGCTACCACATTTCACTGGCAGTCTGATAGATGAATCTGAGTTTGACAAAACACTACATACCGCAATGGAAGTGTACAGATAATGGTATCGGGCTGTTCTTTAGGATTTGGCCTAGAACCCTTACTCCAGTGAAGGATTATGTTAACATTACAACATCACAAAGACATTTTAGACAATGAACATATTTTTTGCTTTATAAGATCCATTTTCTTCTCCCCAAAAGTGCAATAAAGTGAATTCTAGTGAGCACTTCCATTGGGCTCACTAGTATGCAGTAAGAGCAGGGAGCTGGAAGTGAGGCGCTGCGCTTCCTCCCTGGGGGTGTGGTGAACTGTCCTGACTGCATATAGCATCAGGACGTAGTGCATGCACTATGAACTAACGCTGCACACAGTCAGGGCCCAGAGAAAATCAGGGGGCAAAGAATGCAGGGCAGACCGCTAGAACTGCAGATGAGCGGCAGAGCAGGAGAAATAAGTGAATTTATTTTAAGGTCTGACCTGAGATCTGATAGACCTCAGATTAGACCTTAAAATAAATTCACTTATTTCTCCTGCTCCGCCGCTCCTCTGCAGGTCCAGCGGTCTCCCCTGCATTCTTCATCCCCTGATTTGCAATCTGCGGATGGCATATTATAGAACAGGATTGGCTGAGCAGACTCATGTGAATAGTTTTATGGGAAAAGATTCAGTAAAACATGAAAGTTATGAAATTTTGAACACTTCCCCTGTGTACGACTGACAGCTATCTATGTATATACACTTACACAGAGAATACTATCAATCACTGATAATACCTCCACTGTGTACAACTATCAGTGACTGACAGCTATCTATGTATACACACTTACACAGGGAATGCTATAAAACACTGATAACATCTCCACTGTGTACAACTATCAGTGACTGACAGCTATCTATGTATACACACTTACACAGGGAATGCTATCAATCACTGATAACATCTCCCCCCATGTACAACTATCAGTGACTGACAGCTATGTATATACACTTACAAAGAGAATGCTATCAATCACTGATACACCTCCCCTGTTTATAGCTATCAGTGACTGACAGCTATCTATATATACACACTTACACAGAGAAGGCTATCAATCACTGATAACACCTCTCCTGTGTACAACTATCAGTGACTAACAGCTATTTATGTATACATGCTTACCCAGGGAATGCGATCAATCACTAATAACACCTCCCCTGTGTATAACTATCAGTGACTGACAGCTATCTATGTATACACACTTACACAAAGAATGCTATCAATCACTGATAACACCTCCCCTGTGTACAACTATCAGTGACTGGCAGCTATCTATGTATACACTTACACAGAGAATACTATCAATCACTGATAACACTTCCCCTATGTACAGTTATCAGTGACTGACAGCTATCTATAAATACACACGTACACAGATAATGCTATCAATCACTGATAACATCTCCCCTGTGTACAACTATCAATTACTGACAGCTATCTCTGTATACACACATACACAGAGAATGCTATCAATCACTGATAACACCTCCCCTGTGTACGACTATCAGTGACTGACAGCTATCTATGTATATATACATACACAGAGAGAATGTTATCAATCACTGATAACACCTTCCCCTGTTAACAACTATCAGTGACTGACAGCTATCTCTGTATACATGCTTAGGTCACTTTCACATTAGCGGCAGCACGGATCCGGGCGGGTGAAGGGTGCCGCCGGATCCGTGCTGCCGCAGGTACACGTGAGGAGCCGGAGCAGCACTCCGGCCCCACACATGTCACATACACACACATAGACATACACACAGACATACACATATATACAGTACTTACATGCTCCCAGCAGCTCCACACAGCACAGGAGCAGGAGGACGGCGCGCACATAGGAAGATTCCCCACAGTGCCCTCTGCTGGAGGGAGAATCTTCCTATGTGCGCGCAGTCCTCCTCCTCATGTGATGTGCGGAGCTTCTGGGAGCATGTAAATATGTGTATGTGTATGTCTGTGTGTATGTCTGCGTGTATGTGTCTTGTGTATGTGTGGTGTGCTGTGGACGGATCCGTCATGAACTCCATTGAAAGTCAATGGAGGGCGGATCCGTTTACTGAGTGTGTCACACCAAACGGATCCGTCCCCATTGACTTCCATTGGGGGTCATTCCGGATCCGTCTTGGTGCGGATAAACAGTACGGAGAGCAAACAGCAGCATGTTGCGGGTTTGCTCTCCAGTCTGAAGACTGAACGGAATGCTTTCAGGAGCATTCCGTTGTCTTCAGTTCATTTTTATCCCCATTGACAATGAATGGGGACAAAACTGAAGCGTTTTATTCCGGTATTGAGCCCCTATGACGGAACTCAATACCGGAATTCCAAAACACAAGTGTGAAAGTAGCCTTACACAGGATGCTATAAATCACTGATAACACCTCCCCTGTGTACAACTATCAGTGACTGACAGCTATCTATGTATACACACTTACACAGAGAATACTATCAATCACTGATAATACCTCCACTGTGTACAACTATCAGTGACTGACAGCTATCTCTGTATACACACTTACACAGAGAATACTATCAATCACTGATAACACCTCCCCTGTGTACAACTGTCAGTGACTGACAGCTATCTCTGTATACACACTTACATACAGAATGCTATCAATCACTGATAACACCTTCCCCTGTGTACAACTATCGGTGACTGACAACTATACACACACAGGGAATACTTTTAATCACTGATAAAACTCAAATCAGAAATAGCAGAGATTTAAATGTATGAATTACAAGTTTTACTAAATCTTCTTCCACAAAACCATGTATCAATCTGCTCAGCTCCTCCTTCTGCTCTATAACATGCTGTCTACCGATTATACTGCATTCTATGGCCACAGGTCCTCTTTAAGCTGAATTTTTAATCTTGTGTAAACCAAATACATGCAGCATTACATGAATTACTACATTCATTTTTTTCCCTGTGCTATCAGTCTTCTTATCCTCCATCCTTGCTTTCATGCATAATACTATAATCATAGATTGCTATCTACATTATAATATTTCTACAATGAGAAAATTAATCCCTGGATTAAAACATAAAACAGCATAGAACAAATGCTAAATGCACATCAGTCATTAACCCATTTGTTTTACAGAAACAGTTTAAGCTGAAAGTGCAAGTACAGTCATGGCCAAAAGTTTTGAGAATGATACAAATAGTAATTTTTACAAAGTCTACTGCTTCAGTTTTTATAATGGCAATTTGCATATACTCCAGAATGTTATAAAGAGTGATCAGCTTAACAGCAATTACTTGAAAAGTCAATATTTGCCTAGAAAATGAACTTTATCCCCCAAAACACATTTCAACATCATTGCAGCCCTGCCTTAAAAGGACCAGCTAACATCGTTTCAGTGATTGCTCCATTAACACAGGTGTGGGTGTTGATGAGGACAGGGCTGGAGATCAATCTGTCATGATTAAGTAAGAATGACACCACTGGACACTTTAAAAGGAGGCTGGTGCTTGGCATCATTGTTTCTCTTCTGTTAACCATGGTTATCTCTAAAGAAACACGTGCAGTCATCATTGCACTGCACAAAAATGGCCTAACAGGGAAGAGTATCGCAGCTAGAAAGATTGCACCTCAGTCAACAATCTATCGCATCATCAAGAACTTCAAGGAGAGAGGTTCCATTGTTGCCAAAAAGGCTCCAGGGTGCCCAAGAAAGACCAGCAAGCACCAGGACGTCTCTTAAAAGTGTTTCAGCTGCAGGATCGGGCTACCAGCAGTGCAGAGCTTGCTCAGGAATGGCAGCAGGCAGGTGTGAGTGCATCTGCACACACTGTGAGGCGGAGACTCTTGGAGCAAGGCCTGGTCTCAAGGAGGGCAGCAAAGAAGCCACTTCTCTCCAGAAAAAACATCAGGGACAGACTGATATTCTGCAA